>NQII01000156.1:205351-215956 GCA_002778355.1 Clitarchus hookeri | reverse complement strand
GTTATCACAGGAGAGGGGGGATAGGCAGTAGGATATAGGCGTCTAGCTGTCGCCCTTACAGGGTCTTAGTCGTTGAGAGTCTTCTTAGGAGGGGCAGTCTGCGGCGAGGGCCGTTAGAAGCGGTCGTCTTCTTTAGTCATCAGAGAGAGTTGTCGTATTATAGTATAATGATAGCGTAGATCGCATCAGGTGTGACGTGAACCCCCACATCGGCCACTAGACTGTATTATTTCATTTCTCAGCCGGTGTGGGAGGTAGCAGCAGATATTCTTTATTCGGGCTAATATTCATGAGACGTTAATAAACGGAAACCACTGTGGCGCTGTTTTTTGTACTTTTATATTTATCTGTAAGGTTCGTACTCTGCAATTTGGACTTCTTCTGTGAACTGTGGTGCTGAGTGTTAAATAAATAGTTAAATAAACAAAGTACATAACAAACTAATTTGGAACTTCTTCATTCTTAATTAATAATGTTCAATTAACTGAGTCTCATGATTCTACACTGAGCAAGCCGTGGCAAGTAAAACGCATTATTGCAATATGGCGCCCAACTGTGCGGCATTATAANTTCTACACTGAGCAAGCCGTGGCAAGTAAAACGCATTATTGCAATATGGCGCCCAACTGTGCGGCATTATAATAATAATAGTGTGAAAGTCCCCCCAACGCTAACCATTACAATAGTAAAACAAGATGTTTACTTGCTTAAAAATAATGCGTGTAAATGCAAAGTGATTATATAATTTTGATGTAGGTACGAAAATAACTAATACACAATAAATATATCGCATCTTAAAAAATGTTACAAAATACCATTTTTTAATTAGTAATGTTTTATCAAGCAATGTATGCAACTTTAAATAACTTTTTAGTCATATTTATGAATTTCTGTAAAATGGATTTTCTTTTCGTATTACCATAACAAAAATGAATAATTGTTTTGATACTAGTGATTTCCGACATAAAACAACATACGAAACAGAAGTTTTCAAAACGGAGTTTGGTATGACTGTATAAACACTTAACTGAAGCCTTAGTTTGGAAAGTTGGGTTTCCGAAACTGAGGTTTCGGCTGACGGTATAAACATACTGTTGGCTAGTAACTGCAACTGTTGTTAGTTGCTCTATGGATAATGCTTCCACTACGTCTGCATTTATCTCCTGTGCAAGTGGTTTGAAAAGAGGTGTTTAAATACAGTTTTGATTAAGTTTGAGTGCGAGTACTGGAAAAAATTAGAGTAAATTGTTTATTTGTGTTTTTTTTTTACATATAAGGTCAACACATCTTGGTTCCCTTGGGAACTTTATAACAGGGTTTTACTGTATTATGAATGTTTTCTTTAATATTCCCATTTGCATTGTTTTCTTTTAGTTAAACTTGACAAATACCTAACATAGACCTATCAATGTGTTCAACATAAAGTTTAATGAGGTTGGGTTTTTTTTAATTGACTAATATGTCTAGTCCGCATCTATAGAATTTTTATCTCAGTCCCCTGAAATTCTATAGATTCAGGTTCCACTGTAAGAGTATTGCTATGTAGTTCAGTGTAATTGCTTATTTTTGAATGAAAAAACTGAGTTGAGTTACCAACAAAATGACTTTTATTGATACTGCCTCATTACAAAAATCAGCAGCACACTGTGTAAAACTTAATAGGTGAAATTTTCAAATGTCCAGGGTCAGTACACACCTTGAAAGTCAGTGTTTAACATACAGCTACAAATTTTTATGCTCCACAATAATTAAGTAAAACAGTTTTTGTAAAAAACAAAGTTTGTATAAACTGTACTGAAATGTATACATATGTACTTTAAACTGTTTTGGTTTAAAAAAAATTTGCATTTCAGTTTTCAGATGTGTACCAACTACACTGGTAGTTGCCATGGGTACATTTAATAGGATAATTCTTCCCATTGCACAACTACAATTCTTCCCATTGCAAAAGATAGTATGATTGGTGCACTCAGAAATACCAAAAAGCTGAGTAACAGTTTCAGGGACAGAATGGAAATACTCTATAGTGACAAGTAATCATTAAGTTGTCCTTATACAGTGCCAAATACACACATTTGCAGTAAAATCCATTTTAAGCGCACAGAAATAACATTACAAATAAACATAATTTTCTCCACACATCACAAACTTGACAGACTAGTCAACTGATGCTCAATAAAATATAATCACAGAAATAAAATTTGCATACTTCACACAATCTTGACTCTCAGCACCTCACAAGTGATAAATTCTATCCACAGGGAGCCAACATGCTTGCCCTCTAACTCTATAGGTAGATGTCTGCACCATTTTACACTTAACTCTACTTGCACTATAACAAACTATGCTGATCTCCATAGCAATGATCTGATCATTATAGAAAGGAGCAATTACTGAAAATTCCCTTACCACAGGACAGTAAGACATGTAATTAGAACATGTTCTCCCTACACATACAAGAAAAGTCTCGGCACATTGCTATCAAGGTTATATCTTCCACCGCCTACCATCTTGTCTCGTTACTACTACTATTAGCAGTGGTATAATAAATGCCTCATGGTGTTAGGTGGGTAATGGTCACTATCAAAGTTACCTTGGCCACACGTTACCCTCAACAGAAAATGATAAAGTACAACAGTACAGATAAGACACCACACAAACGTCTCAAAAAATACACATTATACTTGAGTACAGTGAAGCCCCATTCAGCACAAGCTTACAGTAGTGTATTGTAAACGTTAACCATTATGGTTACAGGCAGTGATCTTAGGAGCTGTTATACAAATATGATTATGTTATTTTTGTTACCAAGGCATGAACATGGTAAAATCTAGATTGTAGCCCTCATGATTTGGATAGTTATTATTAGCCACTGGATGTTCCTCTGGGGAAAGTGCTCTTGGCAGCAAGTGAAGATCATCTGACATTGCACAGTAGTCACCTCAAGTTCCACCCTTGGGGGCAGGCCCCTCTCTGAGCTGCTTTTGTTGTTCCAGCAACCTCTCGAGTGGTGATGGACCCGGCCCAGACCATAGAGACTGAAACATCATGTTCTGTTTCAAGTGTAATTTAACTGCTGTGTGCTAGTGCATAACAAAATTAAGAATATTTATTTTGTCATAACTTACTACATATAATGATATACAAAAAAACTTTCTAACATTTTTGTTTCCTTTTTACAATGTAATCAAAAATAAATAATTATTCACAGGACACAGCTAAACATGCACACGTGCACACACACACACACAAACACATTTTTCACGCGGATTCATGGTTTGTGACTGGCTGGGCCAACTACTTCAATAAGATGAATGCAGTCTGTTGAGTGGTGATTGGTAAACAGTGAACCCAGCAGCCGGGCAGCAAACTAGGGTGAAATGAGAAATTTGAAATGTGGCGGAGAGGTTATCTTATGTTTAAGACAGGTGGCTGTCTGGATTTGGTGAATTGGTGCGCCAGTTCCCAGAATCACAGTTCTGCACTATTATTAGAAGGTAAGGCCCCCACCACTCTGGTTTTGTAACAGGTGTCAAAGTTCTGGTTGTGAGAGGTTGCAACTGGTTTCTACTGTAAATTTACATTCACTCCAGTTTTAAGTTGATTGGTGTCCGTTCTATGGCAGTGCATTCTCTTTCCGAGCGCATTGTAGTTGGTAGAAGAGATTTTCTGTTGCACAGTTTTAGCTGCCTTGGATAAGCTAAGTCTGGTTGGTGAGCCAGCTGATGAAAGAGGTGGAAGGTTGGTGCACAGTACAAGAGTTATAATGTGGGCTATTGCAAGGATGAGACACTTGTGGTTATGATATTACTGACTGTGGCATTGGGTGGCAATTTGGGGTGCACCAGTTTGTTTTGGAGGTTAGGGAGTCATTTGAAGACCAATCTGGGTGGTTCAGAGAACAAGTTTTGAATGAGTGCTGGTGATGCCAGAATTTTATGTCCACAGTTGAGGATGGTTCCGAGTTTGTCCATGCCCTCGTGGTAGGGGACAACCAGAGGGATATCTGAGTTGCTAATCTTTGTGAACAAGAAATCTGGGGTAGCCACTATCAAGGAAGGCTTTGGGTATTATATCACACTGTTTGTTTAGATTAGTTTAAATGGAGCAAATGCATATATATCTGGTGGAAAGACTGTACAGCATAAATGTCTTGACATGCATGGGATGGTAGTCGTCGAAATGTAGGTATTTAAGGTTGTTCCATATTCACAATTATGGCGTGTAATTTTAGTAGATCCAGGTGAAATTATGCAGACTTTGTGAGTTAAGGTTGTTGAGTAAGTGGATAAGACAATCCTCAGTTGAATCCCAGATCATGAAGAAACATATTTTTATATTCAATCTGGTTGCAACTTCTTGAATTTTTTCCAAATCATTTTAATTAAATTTTTGGAATTTTTTGATTTTTCCCAACCTTGCAAAAATTACTGCCCTCATAAAATCTGTATTTGTAAATCAAGGATCTACAGTAGAATGTCACCTTATGCAGCATTACTAATGGGGAACTGCACTATAGTAGGAAACATACCTGCTGGCCAATGGCAAGAGCATTCTTGCTGGTGACTCCCATCATGCCTGAAGTCACATCTGGGTTACCATGGCTCTGGATGGCCCAAGATGGCGAACTGAACAGGGAGTAAGTGCTGGTGGTGTCGGCTGTGAGAGAAGGAAACGTGCCTTCAGGTTGGATCAACGTACTGTTTCCTTGGAGAGATGGCTTGCTGTTCTGATGCTGTAACAAAATTAATTCTGATACACACTACTTGACACTGAACGCCTCTACAAACATACAATTCAGTTAAATTTAACTGTACAAACCTGTATGCATGCAAATGCAACTTATTGTGTGATCCCATACCAATTGTAGTAAAGTTGTGTACAGCAATAAGTTCAACACAGGTTTAATGAAACTGATAATGAAACAGGATGTATAGCAAACAACAAAACTGATGTTCCATTGTTATCCAAGTTTTTACAGACAATAACAAACAATTTTTTATCTGAAATATCACTCACCAGTAGCACCTACAAAAAAGATTGCTACACAGTTAAGTAATTTTCTTCTCGTGACTACTTTGATATAAACAGTAAAATCTCGTTATAATGTACATCAATAAAGCCTAATTTTATACTTCGTAAAGAAATTACTTTATTCTAAACGTCATGGGCTTCATGAAATTATGGAACAATTAATAATTTCAGTAAATAAAATTAATCTGTGATTACATACAATGAAATACTTTTTTTTTAGGGCTGGGCTGGTACAGATACTGATACTAAGGTATATGTTGATTTGTGGTATATGCATATTAAGTATTTGGCACTATTATACACAAACAAATATTATAATTCATAGTAGCAATGTCCAAAAATATCTACTATTCATCTTATGTGTACTGCTACATTGAACACTGTGAAAACCATCGGAACTCTACCATAAATATTAGTTGTGTATGATAAATGTTGTACCGTAAATAACGTAATTACCAATAATTTTGTGATACAAACACTGGCCTATAATACTGCGTATCAAGAACGTTGTTGACAACGTTAAAATTCAATTCTTTAATGCATCTACTGTAATTTCTCAACCATCTGACATTAAATAGCATTATTTATTAAGAACATGGCCTAAATGCCTTTCTGGACCAGTTTAAACTATGCTAACGTAATTGTTTTTTTGGCAGTGCTATGGCAGAACACGAACTAATAGCAGAACTTGGGATCTGATATGGTAAAATTTTTGGTTTATCTGCTTTGTGAAGGTCAACTGATGATTGACCCTGATTGTGTGGTCCCGATATTGAATTTCCCTCGCCCTAAAACTATGAAGGGAGTTCTAAAGTGTTGGGTGACGCTCTTAGATAAGTAAATAGAAACATGAATTAGCTTCATCTGCACATGGAATCATGTAACCCAGGTAGGGTGTGAACCTCAAAAAAACTCAGTCTCTACCAGCATGCCCCTAGCTAGACGCGGGGGGCACTCACGGACAAAGGCAGGCAAGTTAGTTCGCCTTATTATCAGACGTCACGCCAACCCCTCTCGTGTGATAGAAGCCAAGCCAGCATAGTGCGCCAGCTAAGCGCCTTAGTTTATGCAGCAAATGCAACCATGCATGAGACGCCTGCTTTCGCCACATACCGAGAGATGGCACCAGAGAGTGCAGTTTCGACTACGGGAGGAGGAGTTCACCCTGCCACCCCCGCACCTCAGAGAGCCCCGCAGGCAGGTGGAATATATGTCCGTGCGCAGCCGCAGAATGGCAGTTCATTCTCAGCAGCTTGTTCCACCACTTCCAGTGCTGGAGCTCTCTGCTAACACCAACGTCTTTGAGACCTTCACCAGAAGCCCCTGAAGAGGTCAACACCCCTTTTATACCCCATTCTGGTAGTGGTACCCGAATCCCTTCTGACCAACAAGCATTGAGTTAGTTAGGGTTAGCCAGTATAATAGCTACCTAGCCGCATCTGCTTTGTTAGTTCAGGTCCCCTTCCCCTGGTTTGCGTAGGTTAACTTCAGTTACAGTTCTTGGTAAATTAGGGGTTAGTACAGGCCACCGCGTTATTCCTCTCGGAGTAATACTCATTGCTAAGGATGACTGTACTTCCAACTTCCGTAGTCGTCAGCCTACCAGGGAAGAGCAGGAAACTGCGGCAATCTCAACCTATTTTCCGAACCTAGTGTAGGACTGCGGGCTCCCTTAACAGGGTGTACGTATGTCAAAACAATGCACATTAGACAGCTAGCCATACTGTGCACCTGATGTACAGTACGGTAGAACCCCAACCATTAGGTCACAACCACAAGGTGGTTATGCAGTCAGTCCAGTTCATTCACTCATCCACTGTGCTGAATAGTGAGAGACTGAGTCTGGAGGTCTGGCCTCTTTGGTCTATACCCACGTCGTTGTCGGACTATCGGGGTAAACGCACTGCTCTAACCACCTTAACCACCGCGCAGAACAGTTGCCAGTTAGAGTATTTGGGTACAACTCTGTTTGGCTTGGCTCAACACTTAGTTAGGATACTTCGTCGCCTGCTCCTATGTTGCGTGGCCAACCGTAGAACCTACCTACATGCCTTACATCCGTAGGAATGGTACCAGGTTGAGCATTAGAAAGGCAGCTACTAACTCCAAGCTTAACTTGGGCTGTAACCCAGTTCCAACTGCACTTTGCAGCATAACTCCCTGGGAACGAGATCAAGCCGCAGCCCTCCTTGGGCCTCTACCTGCATCAGCAGCCGCAGCACCACCTTCGCCCTGAGCCTGGGCATGAATTCCAGCAGGAGCCAACCCCAGCTGAAGTAGCGCCAGAAGCTGTTCTGAGTGAGAGGACTAAATTGGGCTTGACCCCAGTGGCTTTAGTCAGTTGTAGTCTTACTGAGGTGGAACGCAAGTTAGGCATCTATGAAACGGAAATCTTGGCTTGCATTTATGGGCTCAAGAAGATTCCGTCATATATACAGCATGAGGAATGCGACCTGTATACGGATAATGAAGCGCTAAGCTGGGCAAGTTAGGTCGCTGGGTTTTGCGCTTGTCACGTTTCAGTTTTAATGCACATCATGTCCTTGGCTCAGAAAATAAGGTAGCAGACGCCCTCTCTAGAATGTATCATCCGGCATACATCGAGACGGAAAATGTTTTGGACATTGTAAGCTTCTCTTAACCTTATACAGTATACCCCAAAGTCTTAAATTACGTCAAGCACAGACAAATGATGCTTACTTCAGCCAGGATAAGACGGATCTGAGTGGTGGTGCGACACTTCCCTATGTTGACGCGTGACGTCGGGTGGCTGACTGAGACGTCAAGGTTAGGCAAGGTTTTGACGTGTTGGTCAGATACACAAGTGATTCAACTGGCTGACCTTAACAGCTGACCGGGCCCCGACCGGTATATAATACCCGGCGAGTGGTTTGACGGCATGATGCAATGTCAAATGTAGCCTTAGCGGTCCTTCTTACTGAGAGGCACACAGCCATCGGGTGCAGTCTGCCAATGGTCTTGATCGGGGGCTGAAATAAGGAGTGGGAGAAAGCTGGGAGGCGAGGCCTCTCCAACTGGCAGGTGGCTTGAGCTCATTCCCAGGGGGTTATGCTGCAAAGTGCAGTTGGGGCTGGGTTACAACAGCTTCCGTTCGCTTTGGAGACTGCAGCTGCCTTCCTTTTCTGTCAATTCGTACCTCTCCTTTGGGTGTACGGCATACAGGTAAGTGCAAATATCGGCCTCACGAGAGGAGAGCGGACGACAATGTTTCCTAGCTAGGTGCAGAAGCAAGCAGAGACAGAGTCGACCAGAGTCGTATCCAATTCCTCCAACTGGCGACAATTCAGCGCGGTGGTTGGAGCGGTACGTTTATCCTGGAAGTCCGACAATGACATTGGGTGTATGTCCAAAGGTGGGCAATCACTCCTGCCGGTGTCAAATCAGCGCGGTGGATGGAGTGAGTCGGCTGGACCAGCTGACTGACCACCCTTGGATTTTGTTTCTGGTGATTGTGGGTCTACCTTACTGCGCACCAGTTGCGCAGTACGGGATGCTGTCGAGTGGGTGTGTTTTACAATGTACATGTGCCCGGTTAAGAGAGCTCGCAGATCTACTCTAGGTTCGGTAATTGGTTTGTAAAAAACGCGGTCTCCTGCTTTACCCTGATGGGCTGATGTCTACAGAGGATAAAATCACAGTCACCCTAGATTACTTTAAGGATAAAACTAATAATACACAATCATCGATTTCTTAAGTTAAAATTATGTACCACATATACACGAATTCAGACTAAAAATGTGTTATTTTCCACACCACCCCACCCTCATTTCACATTACCAGAATTTTCCCACAACCGGAATAGCCCTTCCCCCGACGATTCCGGTTGAGGGGTGCTCTACTGTATTATAGTTGCACATATGATTCAATATATATCGAGCCGAATCGCTATGGCGCTCGTTCACGGGCAATCACGCCTACGTGTATTTTATTTATAAACAAATATCTCTAGCAAAAAATGCTGGTGATATGACGAAAATGAATAGTAGGTATATATAACGCAGACAAATATTTTTTTTGTCGAACGTAATAATTACACACTAAACATTCGCGCAGTATTTGTAAACATTACCGACTTGACTCTGTGCTTTGTGGTTAGGTTCTTGACAACTAGAATACGGCATTTGCAACAATTGAGTGAGGGTGGTGATTGTAGTCGGCCGCTTACATCGCAAAATTGGTTAAAAATGCCAAAAATAGTTGCTGTTTTAGATTAAGCCCAAGATATTGAAAGTGAAGATTTTTTTTTATAAACTGACTTAAGTGCAAAATTGCAATGTAAACATTGAGTGGGTGGGAAAAGACATGTGCTTAAATAATACCGTGCCATATCTACAATGATTTAGTGATAGTGGAGGAGATAAGAATAACAAAGAACTGCATTAAAAGCAAATTCGTGTAATTTTCATATTACCAAGAAAAAAAAAAAAAAAAAAAATATGTTTCTGTCATTTCTTTGTAGAAACATTTTGACAATGTAAGGAGTAGTTTTATTTTATCAATAATAAAATATTTACTAGGATTTTGTAGTTACGTTGTGGATATGTGTTGGAGTAATATTGAACTGAACTGGTTTAATTAAAATATTGGTATCTACAAATTAACAAAAGCTGTATATGGGTGATGTAAAAATCTTGTGACACTCAAATGCTTGTGAATGTTCTTGGGCAGTTTTAAATGTCTCGATAAGGTACAAGATTTATCACAACAAAATTACAGTGACATGACAATGTGTGTTTCATGACACGTGTGCTCTCGTACGGTTGTCCTTTCATACTTATCGTTAAATATTTTTGAATGTTTTCCAATTAAATATGAACTGATTAAAATAATGAATAACATATTCCATTTAGTTGGAGTGAAATTGTTATAAAAACAATAGATTCATGTTCTAATAATAATGTATGCATTTTTTTGCTATAAAATTTATTTGACGAAGTGGTAAAATTTTAATGACGAAATCTGCTAATTTTATTTACCGTAAAAGTGGGGCACTACTGATATAACAAATTTATTACGTAGCATACTTTACAATCTTAAAAACCTGTGGGAAAGCATTTTGTGACAAAAATACATAATCAGAAAAATAATTTAATGTAAACCTTAGACAAAACTGAAATACATTGTATCCTGTATGGATAATTTTTCAAGGGGCCAAAATAAAAAAACTGATGCATGCTGACAAGCAATGCATGCAGACTTTATCTCCATCCAGACATCAACATGTGGTTTATTGGTGTGGGTGGATGCAATGTCACAGAAATTAATATCATTCTGCAGTAGATAAACTTAACATTAGACTTACGTCCAAACCACATTTTACCGATATTACCAATACAGATACCTTGTGGCTGATCCTGCAGATAGTGCTGATTAAAATCATTCCATTTGTAATATTTTAAATAGTGTCAAGAGCATCAAAAAACTTTTACCACCTTGGAAAATATAGTGGAAACTCTATCCATCGAATTCCAGGAGACTGACATAAAAATTCTATAGAAGTAGATATTCCGTATATGTAGACTACACACAACAACAACCCCCCCCCCCCCC
>NQII01000156.1:160543-199635 GCA_002778355.1 Clitarchus hookeri | reverse complement strand
CGGAGGTGAAGGTGGACTGGCGGGCTGGGGAGAACAAGGAGCTCGCTGGGGAGGGTGGCGGGGGCTGCCTGAACTGGATAGGTGGAGGAGGGACGGAGAAGTTGGAGGGAAATGACGGCAAGGGGGCATCATGTTGTGGGTGCAGGTAACTGGCCGTAGTTGATGCGAGGGATTGTCGCAAGTGGTTCTGCTGTGACCAGGGTGTTGTCACTTTTGGTTCTTCCACTGGTGGACATGTCTGGGGGGAGATGCTTGGAGATGGTGTCTTGAAAGTCACCTGCAACAAAACCCATATAGATATATATTTTTTTTGGTCTACAATCATAACTTGCTAAAAACGACTCCAACAATCTCAAATTTTTTACACAGACACAACATAAGATAGTACCGTGATTACCCACGTACCCTCCTCTGCACCCACGTAAGCCCTGCACCCACATTTTTAGCATAACTTGGTAGCAAAATATTTTTGAAGCAAAATATGATTGGACTAAAGGATAAGTATTTTGTGTGTACCATGACATGCCATTATGATAACAAAAATTATCCAAAAGCATCAAGTAAAAGGCTACAGTCTTTTTAAAAGCTGAAAACACACCCAAAGATACACTAAAATGGCACTGCAATGTGTGTCGACAGCGCAGCATGGCGACGTCATGCCAGAGGGTTGAGAAAGGGAGGAATATAACCTTGACAGCTGGCAACTATCTGCTCCCTGCCTCACTCCTCCATTGTATGCCTTACTATGACCTTGTTACAAAGAAGTGCAAAGAAGTGGAGTGGCGAGATTTGAGCGACTCTTAACAGCGAAGTCTTGAAAGCCAATGAGGGTGAAACGAGGCATGGAGTAGTGCCAGAGTGTAAGGACGGGGGAAACGGGAGATCCCCGAGAAAACCCGCAAATCAGTGACATCGTCCGGCATGATTCCCACATAAAAATTTGGAAGCAAGCCCGCCGGGAATCTAACCCAGTTTGCCTAGGTGGGAGGCGATTAGTCTAACCACTACACCACCACGGTCCCTGTTACAAAGAAGATAACGCTACTTACCCAGCCAGTTTATGGCATGCACAAACATTTTGGGCACATTTTCCACGGCACATAACAGTTTTAAAATATATGTACCTACTGTAAACACTGAATGCACCACACAAATACAGTCTAACCTTATTAATACAAATCTGAAGGGACCATCATTTTGGCCCTTTGTAATAATGAGGTTTTGTAATAACAAGGTTTGTACTAGCGAAATTTAAAAAAAAATTCATTCAAACTAAAAATATTTTAACATAACTTCTCAAGAATTAGCTGATAAAAGTTTTTACAACTTTGTCCTGTTTCAGTTATATTCATTTTTTCCTGTGTAGGACAAAAGAATTTCTTAAAATCATGAGAGAACCTTCAAATTTTTGTGTAGGTGTGAAACAAATAACTGGAGAGAAAAAAAGTTTGATTTCAGAATAACTTTTTAGATGCTCCCTGTGGCTTGACATGCTTGGTTTTTAAATATTGAATCTGGAAATTAAGTTATGGAGAAATATATGTAAATCCAAGGTGATGGGGACTTCTCCACCTGCAGAATGCAATAAGTGTAACTACTCTGTTAGGTCTGACAATTGCTAAGTTTGAAATCAGGAATCCCTAACCTCAAACTCAGGTAATCTGCCTTTTGCTGGATTAAAGGACCAGAAATAGGGATGTTCGCTGCACGCATTTTGTGATACCACTGAAGCAGATTGGTTTCCATTTCCTCATGTTTAGGTCCACGCAGTCCTTTTCTTGCTGAGAGTGCAGAGGCATTGTCACGAGCAAGTTCAACTTTGCTACGACTTTTTAAAATTGTAGATAAAGATGATTGTGGAATACCAAATTCTCGTGCAATTTGTTTTATTTTTACTGCCTATGTCCACTTCACTGATTATTTTAAGCTTCGTTAGTAACGCAAGTTCATAAAGTTTACGTTTTGCAGCCATCGCTAAACCTTTAAATACCAACTAGCACGATCAAAAATATTAAAACAGCAACTATAACAACTTCGCACATGTTACCAACAAAAATTATTCTTCATCAATTGGTTTTTTTTTGCAGCTGTGGCCTTGGCTTATCCATACAGCCAGAGAAACCAAAAATTTATATTGTGATGCGCTAAAATATAAAAGGTGCGCATCTCGAAGATAAAAAAAAGTACCAACACCTTTTTTGGATGTGTATAAAAAAAAATAAAAACCCTGTAGTGCACAGCACATCAGGAAATAAAATCTTGGAATTTTTCCATTGCACTTGGTGTTCACAAGATGGCAGCAACTTGCAGGTTACGAACTTCAATGTTATTAGTTTTGCACATAAGTATTATAGCCGCCAGGATAATGTTAGTTCCGCATGTGTGCAGAATTTTATCAATTTGAAATAAAACAAATTTTATAAATGCAATTTTAAACTAATAAACGGAATTCTCTCATTTACCACATGTTACAATTTACATCTTGGCGACATCAGCGCACCTCGCAACAGTAGAAGTAACTTTACTGCTAGTATCGATTTCCATATTTCCTGTTGTGCTACAAATTATGTATATCTTTGGTCAGTTGTTTATTTATGTTTTACCGTTTTATGTTGCGGTGTTACAAGTATTGCATATTAGCTGTGTTTGTTTTCATTAAGCCGTGGAATTTGTATAAACAATTTGCCAACATGTGGAATTACTGTCCTGCGGGATTAAAATCACCTCGTATTACATAACCGTATTTTGTATCAAGGAAATAGTTTAACATTATAAATCCTATATTAATTCACGGGACCACAAAAACACTTTGCGCAAACACAAATTTTGTATTAAACGGGGATGTGTTAATGAGGTTTGACTGTATTGTAATTTTCAACACTGATAATTTATTTACAAAAAATTTACTTAAAAAATGTGCATGAAATATTACATGCCTGGCGAAGTTATCACAGGCATCACATCAAAATGCCAGTCTAGCTACAATATAAATTACTAGGTGTGTGCGAAGCTTCGAAAATTCGAAGTTGAATTGAAGACTTCTTTACTTCATCTTCGACTTCGGACACAACCAAAGACTTTGAAGATTACAAGAAATTTTTCCTATAATCAATATGACTGGTAATATTCCATATTTTTTGCTGCCTAAAAGCTAATTTGTAACATTTTTTTTTAATTTCCTATGATTAAATAGATTTCAAGTGTTTTAACACAGTAAGTGTAAATTTATAAAAAAAAAAAACATTTATCAGAATTAATAAATATACCTTATTTCTGAATTATTTAATTAGAATAAAAAATTGCATAATATGTAATTTACTCAATTTTCACTATTTGTGACCCTGCCAATCATAATTACCACGTCCGTAATACATATTAAAGTTATTGAAAATTAAAAATCTCTAATGCTCGTATACCCATGTTTACTTTACTACTTCATCACCTTTTACTCCACCTCCTCAAAGTGGTGTACAAGGTTTTGCACACAGGTGCTCAAATTGTTAAACCTGCAAATAATATTTTATTCACTTAAAACAAAGAAGCACAGATGTGCATGTGCATAAATTGCAAGCATGTGTTGTCTGTACCAGGAAGTATATTATATGTATTTTGATACTAGTAGTTACTGTATTAATTTTTGGTCAGTTCTGAAGGACTCATTACCACATCAGCATATTTTTGTATGCAAATGGAAACAGTAATTCATTTTATATCTTATCAGTAAAATTTTCAAAGAATTAAATAAAAAATTGAAGTGTTTTTCGACTTCAAATTCATCTTCGATGAAGACTTATGTCGTGGTCTTCAACTTTGATTCCAAATGGAAAAAAATAGTCTTCGCACACTCCTATAAATTTTGAAGTTTATTGCAACTATGTCCATCACTACAGAGTCGCCAGCATCCAAACTTGCATCGTCGAACTCCAGTCATCTTCTGTGCCATCAAGTGCATTCAAAATGCAACACTTTTTGAACCTCTTCACAGCTAAATTTTCTGAAATCACTGCCCAGGAATTCAGAACCCACCAACACATCAATGAGAAATTTGGCCGCCTCACTCGCCCTGTCAGTGTCATCTCATGTCTGCTGTTCGCCATCCACTCTGTGTACTGCAGCTTCACATGAGTTTTGAATGACTTATTTACACACACATCAAGAGGCTGAAGCACAGATGTCAGTCCATCAGGTATTGTTACCAGATCTGTTTGGTCAGCTTTCAGAGAGTTTTTTGTTTTCTCAGTCAGATGACAGCGAAAACTGTCAAGCACAACCATGCTTCATAAATTCCACAAAGCCTCAGGCCGTTGTTCTCATACAGATATTGATTTTGTTTTTTTCCGAGTCCTTGGTGCATAACATATGCTATAACCTATCATTACTTATAGTTATTTAATCTAGGCGCTTATTGATTAAAGAGTTGTTATTTACCAATCTTACTAGCCCCACTAGATTATTTACAGATGAAAATAAGTTCATCACTTTCTTCACCAACACTCATTAACAACTTTTCAATCTTGCAGACAAAAGATTTATAAAATCATTTATAAGATCGTAATTATTATCAGAAACATCAACACACCTCGGATGGTATCATTTTTTACAAAACTCATCACAATATAATTTAATTCCAGTACTTGGAATAATAACCTCACATACAGCACACAAAGCTCCATTTTGCATGTCTGTTACGTAAGTAGATTGGAACATGCTCAAACCAACTATGTTTCTGCTACTTCACATGTATATCTTACACTAATTATTTTTTTTGCATAGCGTTTGCTGATTTCACAATTTTAAAATAACTTAAGTAAATTTTGTGATTTCGTGCCTTGTAAAAAAAAGGGTTCCTATGAATAGGGACTTACTTTCCTAACAAGTTGTCTTGCCAGGAACTGTATCATAAGCAGATTAATGTGTCGCAAATCGCTAATATTGACTGAAATCTCTGTTCATATATGCAGTTCTCAAGAATAATTTTAACCGTAACACATCTGCCTTTAAAAAATATTGTTTCATGAATGAATAATGTCTTATTTTCTAGCACACATTTAGCAAACTGTTTCGTCAGGCACTAGTGGATTTGCAGCCGAGTTTTAGGATGATTTTGTTGTTAATCAGCATTTGTATCTCCATTTGTGAGGAATTCTTTCACCAGAATACACCTAAATTTTAAATATTTATGTTTCGTTAATAAACAATGTGTTGTTTTCTTTCGTATACAGTAAAACACAGACCCATCTGTTGTTGACTGAATGACCTGACACTGATTAAAAAAACCCTACAATTTTTCAATCCTGAAAAAAAGCATTTAGAGCAGAGCTCGAGCCACAAGCAGGTGTGACCCACAGTTGTTTTTGTATGTTTCCTTAGTTGTAACATATAACCACTGATTGTACTATGATAGTATAATTTCATATTTTAAACTGAATTTATTTGATTGCATGCCAGTATGTTTTTCACAATACATAAAAAAAAAAAAAAACTTAATAAAATGTTAACATTTTCATTACACTTTCGGTAGGGTTGAGGTGCCATGAAATTTTTTATTTCCATTTCAGTTTTACAATTTTAAACACATTTTTTTCATTTTAGTATGAAAGAAAAATAAAAACTGGCACAACCCTATTATAATGCTAGTTCAATGCACCTTATTGGGTTTGTCCACTGAGGCGGTGACCTCCGACTCTCCCTGCTGCAGTGTCTTCCTCATAATAGCCTGCATAGCCACATTTTGACGACCTTTTCTTGGTCCATTGCTTTGGCTCCACATCCCATCTCCTTGCTCCTTCTCTCGAGCCTTCTCCAGTGAACCCTGGGGTTTGAGGATACCCACACGCTTCTCTGTAACCACACTAGGCACATTTAGGCTATGGTGTGTTTTACAGCATTTTGTGTGTGTGTGTGTGTATGTACACGCACACACACACTCAGACATGCACACAAACATAAAATACACATAAATAGGCTGTTTGCAATTGATTGAGCACTTTTGAAATCAACCTTTGAAAAATTTCACTACCCCTGGCTGCATATATTTTAATGGCCACACTGACTGGTATGCGCCCAGTAAAGTTGGTAATGACGAAGGGAAAGTACTTCCATGTCTTAACATTGAATTAAAAGTGTTAGGTAAACTTTTGTGAATACTGAAATGATAACTTTTTTTGTTATACATTTAAGTATGTATAACAAATTTGTAAAATAATTAGTTATCTAATAATTTCCCAGTTTCATTTGACCGACAAATAAATAAAGTGATCAGGCCCATGGCAATGTTAATCGTAAATATGCTGGAAGAATACACAATGTGCATACAACTACGTAGATCTTGAGCAGTGTTTTCGAAAGTACTCACTTTGTTGTGAACAGTATGCATAAAATACACATAACATAACAAATGTGATATATACATATACATACAATATTTCAAAAAACCTTTTATAGAGTGCTAACAGTAATTATACTACTTTATCTATACTTCAACAACAACCACAATCATCATCATTATTTTATGCAATTTTGGAATACAAAGAAATAACTTTTCAAATATTTGGAAGAGTAAAAAATTTTCAATGGAGCAAAATGCAGCAAATACCGATGGAAAGAAATTCAATTACTATATAATGAGACCTCTAACTTTTTACTTTGGCATGATGAAAAAATTAATTTATCCACAAATTATTTGGGCAGGAGAATTTAATCTTGGTATTAAAAGACAGGTTCAGCATAGCAAAACAATTTGTTGTTTAATACACAGCGTATACTAACCTTCAAATGCATTAAAACCTAAGGGAGTCAAACTTTTTCTGTCCACCCCCATATTTGTGTAATTACAAAACAGTCTGTTCATGTTTTTTGTAATATTTTGTTTAGTAGCATATACTGTTATGAAACACATATCTAGTCAAAAAACATTACTACTCAAGTAAAAACACTGACCTCAAAATTTCTAGAATGTAGAAATAAGACCACCCTCAACTTTTTGGAAGTAAAAATTGGACTAAAAATAGTCTTATATTCTGATAAATATGGTACTTTAGATACAAAACAAATGTTTCACCCAAGAGATAATGGTTTCCAAAATTTTATTGCTAGCTACCAACCAAACATTAAGTTGTTCTGTCATAAATATGACTCCAACAAAAAATACAGACAGCAAAAACCCAACTAATATTAACTGCCAACAGACTTTTTTTTTAAAACAGAAACAACCAATGACGTACACATGCACACCATGTATTCACACAAGCACACACTGAGAAGACACCAATACAACTAGAAGAGGAGGCATTAACGAACCTGCAGGGCTCTCTAACAATGGTGGGCTGTGGGGCCCAAACAGGGTAGGCCCCAAGTTGTCTGGTGTGGATGCTCCAGTGGCGGCACTCCCCCAGCTGCCAGCATCTGATGGTGCGGGAGAGGGCAACTTAGTGAGACTGAGTTCCTCCAGCTCACGGATCAGGTCACTAGGTGGCACCTGGTGTCCTCCGAGGGGCTCAAACACATCCTTCCCATCCTCTATCCTGCAACATGATGCACAATATCATCGCACTACTCACTGGTTTGGAGTATAGATGTAACATGTGTTCAGACAGAAGGCTAACAGTATTAAAAAAATGTAATGGTTTATGAATTCTACACAATGTGTCCTAGAAAACAGAAAACAATGGCATTGAGTTTGAGGAAATGCCACCTTATATTTTACTGTAATTAAGTGTTTTGGTGGCTTGGCTGTTTACAATGGCAGTCCCAGAAGCTGGTATTCCAAAGTTAAAATTTCAAATTGTGCAATGGCTTTATGTTATGCCACGTCCACCAACCTAAAAAGCTTGTCAAATCACTTGCAGAAGTTTAGTATCAATGTATTTCAAAAGCTACTGTATTATGTAACCTGTTTTTAACTAGACAGATAGCAATACCTATGTTACAAAATGTTACTTATGAAGTGTGAAATAATAGCAAGTGTGATTATTAATAATTACCATAAACTGGGGTTACTTTGCACCTGCTGGGATAACTTTGCACCACTCAAAATTTTTGTTTTCCTGCTATTTGGCAAAAAAACAAAGTGCTTTAGTTGCGTATTTTTAATTTTATCTACCCAGGTAATGTTTGCTACCTCTTCACAAAATGGTTGCAAAACAAACATTTAGAGTGGTGCAAAGATACCCTAGCAAGTTAAAGGTATAGTATAAATTGGTTGGTTTATGGCAGTCCGTATGTGAATGTTAGGTGATAACAGCAGTGGCGGTGCACGAGGCCATGCTCTCTGGCTTTGGCACTCACCATCAACAGCGCTCGTGAACGCCTCGCACCGCCAAATAACGTTCAAACTACACTCGTCACTCAAAAACTATACACTCAAATTATTTCAAAATTTTACTGGCAAATCACTTATATTTTCTAACCATGATGCAAACATAATCTTTTCTTTACTGAATACATTTTCCACTTGAAAAGTGGTAAAACAATGGTCTGTTTTGATTATTTTGTGGATGTGCATACAAAAAGAGTAACAAGCGAGAGACTTTTTTTGTTTAAGAAATATATGGGTGATATGCATATGAAATGAAAAAGAAACACCAAAGTTTATTTATATGCCTCTCTTAAACCATTACCTTGTTATGGTGTGCAAAATTTCCAAAATATTTCAACCGTATTATACAAGAGTAGCAGCTCTGAACATGCTGCTTTCGGTTATCTTCATTACACTTCATTAATATTTTATCTGCGAAGAGTTAAAATAATATATTGCTAATTATTACTTTAGAGATATTTACTCTGTTGCAAATATTATTATTAAAATCAAGAATCGCAAAGATGACAGATTAAGTATATTTTGTTATGGCAATACACAAGTTATTTTCGATACCAAATTACACTTGCCTCAATCAATCATATTCACAATTCACAGTTTAGAAAGTTCGGGTAGGTCATAGTTTGCAGTATTTGTTGTCATTTTACAAACAATCATACTATATATGCACTTATTCCTCATTAATTCTTGCATATGAAATATAGACAGAGCTGTTTTCTAGATTTTAAACATTTAAACCATTTTTCTAACGTATGGCACAAGCATATCATGATATCAGTACATTAGTTGGTACATTATGGCTGATATTGGTAATCATACAATTATAATCTTAGGATCTCCTGGCTCTTGAAGAGAAGCATATTTTAATCCATTACTGATTATAACAACACTTCTGTTTGCATTTGATGACTGATGAAATAAATACATGCACTATGTTTTTGCATCTGTCAATGACTTTGATCCATTCACACACTGCATCCACAATTGTTTACACAACGAATGGGAAAGTTATTTTAGGTCGGCGCTATACACTCTCGAGGCTTAGTACTTAAGGATTGTCTGTGTGTAAATGATTCATAAACCATTCAGCGTGCTACTAGGCTATGTTGTAATGTTTTATATTGCTATAGCCAAACACAAAGTTAATTGGTTATGATAACTAAACAACTGCCGTGTAGACTACAGTATTCATTAGATATTTTTGTTAGTAACACCTGAAACCGTGAATTCATGTAGGTCTTAAAAGTTTTCATTTCTGTTACATAAACTGTAAAACACTTCTTAATTTGCTTGTACAACCCCAACAAATCCAGCATGTTATAATATCACTACCAGATTTAGGTTCAGAAATATCAAACCCAAACTGTAGCTCATGTTCTGGAATGAAACTAATGTCGATACTTAGTGAAGTTCTTGTTCAGTCTTGAATTATCGGTGTAGGCTATTCACGGTAAAGTGAGTACTTTTTGAAGCACTCTCACTTAGAATAATAGTCAATAAATTAATTTTATTGTATCACTAGACATTTACTTTCGAGTCCGGTGAAGTTACACTTAGTTTACTACTTACACTGCAATATTTATTTAAAAAATTGGTGGAAGGATGAAAAATGGTTGACGGGGAAAAAAATAACTAGGGCTTCAAAAGTGCTCACTTTACCGAGAACAGCCTATACAGTGCTTGTAGTTTTATATTATTTACTTTTAAGTTAAATGGCTACTGTACTTTGTAAAAAAAATTCAATAGAAAGTAGCTTTTATCAAATGTTAAATCACTAGGTTTACTCAGAATAATAGTATGTAGTATAGAGTTAATAACCCTAAAAGATACAGATTATAATTAAAAAATCCATAGAATTGCATAATTGCGACCAAATTAATTATTTATTGATAACTGCTGCTAGGAGGGAGACCACAGTGGCTGATCAGTTAGCCTACTTGCCTCCCACCAAGAACTGAATTTAATCCCCGGGTGGGTCAGTCTCTGATTTTCGCACGTGGAATCATGCTGGACGATACCGCTGGTCGGCGGGTTTCTTGAGGATTTCCAGTTTCCCCTGCCCTTGCCTCTAACTCATGTCCACAATTGCGGATAAAGAACTCAGGGTTTTCTTGGTGTTTTGGGGCAATGGTACTCCAGCCAGCTGAAGCATTCTTAACACTAGCGCTGTAGGCAGTGGGTGCTTGTTTTTGGTGTACAGTCCCATCCCAAGGCACTGAGGTGCATAACATTGTTCCAACAAGTATCTGTTTTACGGGATATCTCCCCTTCCCACCATGTTCCTCATCAAGAGGTTGGTTCAGGGTAGTTCTATTCGTGTTCCCTCAGTCCTCGTCTGGAGGCTGTGTTCAGGGGCTAACGGGTTTAGCTGCGGGCTTTGGTTTGTTCGTCTTTCCTCGTGCCTCGTCCGGAAGTCAAATTGATCCCCATCCAATTTAACATCTCCACTCCTCTCTCCTAGGGTATGCATCTCTTCCAAACTGCTTGCTTGTCTCCTATTGGGTTCTCTCATCTGGAGGTCTACGTTATTTGACTCGTCGTCTTAGGTTAACGTGATATTGGGCACCATGAGATTTTGTTCAAGACTCCCCAACGTCTGCCTTTTCATTCTAGCTAGTTTAGTAGGGGTGAGACTCATTCTCTCGGATATCACGTAGCCTCGTTCTGCTCTACTGCCTGCACATAACTCACTATGGTCTCACGTTGGGGAACCAAAAACCACTTACTGCTCCTTACTTAATTTTGGATAGGGCTCCTGCCCAAAGAAGAGGGGGAGGGAGGTGCGCGGGCACATGCTGGTGCCATACTAGTGGTGGTTTGAAGGTTAGGCCGGCTGTGTGGGTCTTCACGGGCACTGGGCAGACACACTTCCACGGGTCTGTTTAACAGGCTTCTCCCTCGGCTCAGACTCTTTCGGTGATTGCTGCACAATCCAATGGCTAGGCATCAGCTCTGGGAGGTGACCTTCTCATGGTCACCGGAATCAACTGCCCTTCCAATGGGGCTAAGCGGCTTATATCACTCCTATCCTTTTTTGGGTGGCTGAAAAGGTCAC
Source organism: Clitarchus hookeri (assembly GCA_002778355.1). NCBI lineage: Eukaryota > Metazoa > Arthropoda > Insecta > Phasmatodea > Phasmatidae > Clitarchus > Clitarchus hookeri. The sequence goes on along the minus strand of NQII01000156.1, from coordinate 188,263 downwards.
TGAGCGCACTTCCTGGCTCATTTCTCCCTCTCCGCAACATCGTCGCAGAATAGCTGCGTGGCTGTCTACAGGACTGGCATGCAACCTTATGGTTTCCACCGAACTGCTCGACTTCCCTGTTATGCTCAGGGCAGGACTACTAGGATGCGCCAGGTTGTGTTTGCACACGCTTAGACGCGTTACTCACTAACTTCTGCCCTCATCTCTTGTCAGCGGTATTTGTTTACAATGGTGGGGGCATGACAGTAGTGCATTACGAAAAAGCTGTATGTGGCACACATATATGTACAGTCCTTTACCCTCGCACTGCGGTGCACTGCATTATTTGGGGTTCGCGTCACTATTTCCTGTGTTTACAGAACCAATGCCTTCCCTTTCGGCCATTACTTTGTATGCAGTTGTGTTACGGTCGTAATTACAGAAAATATAGTTTTACATGAATATAAAGCCTCAACTTTTATACTTACAAATTAAAGTATTTTATACTGAAGGTCTTATTTTTAAACCTTTACAACATGGGCTTCATGAAATTACGGCACAATTAGTAATTTCAGTAAATAAAATTAATATGAAATTACAATAAAAATATGTTTTTAAAAGCTGTACCGTACTTTATAAATTATGACACTGCACAAATTACATCTTGCAAACATAAAGTAATGCATCATTTGCAAATAGTACACACTGCTTAATTACTAATAAAATTTCTTTGGGAAAAAAAATCACACCACTTACTCTTTACAAAAAACCCTGAAAGAAGTTTATTCACAACACGTTTATCTTTTGAAATAAATTAATATTTCAGTACAAAATGATTTTTCTCGCAAGAACCACTTACAGAAAAAATACATCTCACTTGGTAAAACATGCCACTTGTATATTAATAAACATTTTTTGTGACGAGGTATAAAGTTTACGTTTCTGGGGCATAATTTTATTTGTAAGATGTATACCTATTGATTTAAATTAATAATTCATATAAATACCATTCAGATTTTATGCAAGAGATGTTTAAACACATTCTTTATAGGGAAAAAATATATTTTGGCATACAATTTATAGATTTTTTGGGGGTAAAAATTTATAAGTTTAGATTTTTAAGAGGATAGAGATTTTAAAAAGTTTATGGCATGTCACGAGATGCGGAACTAAAACAGGTATGAATGTCTTCCCATTTATAAATACACGTTTTCATGTACAAAAGAATTCAATATGGTGCTACTTCTCAACATAGTTTTCCTAGGTCTACACAAGAAAATTGATGGCGTTGCAAGTTGACAGCAAGAATAAATTGTTCGCAGTGTACAAGTCAACGATATACTGAACACGACTCTGGAATCTGCATGATTTTTGTAAGTGTTGTATTGGTAAATGCTTCATTTAGGTTGTTGTAAATAGTTAAAAAATCAATACCTTACGTATAGCCCATGTATGGACCATTAATTAGTTCCATTTTGGAAAGCACATGGTAAAACTATCTTCATTGTACTGAAAGATAACATAAATTTTGTATGTTAAAGTGAAATATTTCAACACAGTTTATATAGGGCAAATGGGCAGGAATTAAAAATTTTATGTTAAAGTGAAGATACGTTAATGTGAAGTACATTATAAGCTAATTTTACTGTAATAGGGGAATTGGGCACCACTGGGTTTTTTCAGTGACTGTGTCTCTGGTTGGTGTAGGCCTCTGGTTGGTGTAGTCTGATCCTGTGTCTGTTGTATACGCAAGTACAGCTACGCCCCATCTATAATTAACTTCATGACTGCTCGATTATGGCTTATGGCATCATAGACACTGTTCTCTTTTGGCGCAGACTTCAGGTGCCAGGCGGTAATTCATTTCTGCACCAACTTGTAGGTTGGGTTGACATCTAAGAGCGGCTTTGGTGGACTCTCGGGTTTAGTGATGCAGCTAATTTATCCTTTTCTCCTCCTCTCTTGGAGGAAGGCATGGGTAAGGGTTTTGTTTGGAACAGCTACAGGGATCTTTCAGCAGTAACGTAGAAGTGTACAAGTGTTCCCCTTCTAGGGAAAATCAGAATCAGGTAGACAACTTGCCATTCTCTGAACTTCTGCATCCAGTGGTAAATTGCAGTTATATACAGGATGAGTATAAAAGAATACCCCAACTTTGAAGGTATATAATATCAAAACCAAACAACCTACAACCTTGATTGACCAATCAAATGAACCGTGGAACCATGAAGTTTGTTTAACATACATTCATAAATGTTCAATGTGACCACTATGAGCGGCCCGAACGACATCTACGCGATAATCAAACTTATTCCTCGCTCTTGTCAGCATGTCCGGTGTTACGGTTTGGATGGCGTTAGTGGGGGTAGCGAGCTCGCATTCGACACGTTCATGTGAAGGGGGGCGGTCTAATATTTCCAGTATGGTGCACCACCTCATTGGCGCCAAGCTGTTCGCGGATACCTGAACGAGACGTTGCCGCAATGCTGGATTGGTCAAGGAGCAGTTGGTGACCAGGCTCACAGTCACTGGCCCCCAAGAAGCCCGGATCTTACCCCGTGTGATTTTTTTCTATGGGGGTACATAAAGGATCAAGTGTTTCGTCCACCATTGCCGGCTAACATTGACGACCTCAAAACGAGAATTACGAACGTCATCCAAACCGTAACACCGGACATGCTGACAAGAGTGTGGAACGAGTTTGATTATAGGGTAAATGTTGTTCAGGCCGCTCGTGGTGGTAACATTGAACATTTATGAATGTATGGTAAACAAACTTCACAGTTCATTTTATTGGTCAATCAAGGTTTTAGGTTGTTTGGTTTTGATATTATAAACCTTCAAAGCTGGGGTATTCTTTCATACTCATCCTGTATACTTACATGGATGAGTAAACTCAGTGTCTACCTTTTTTCCTGTCTGTGCCAGGATACCAGTTACACCAACCCTCCAATTCCAAATCCTGCAGTGAATTGTAATAGCATGTTGGATTGCTGTGGGTGATAGCAATAGTTTGGAATTAAGCTGGGCGAGACCTAGTGATGGCTTCCCAGTACCATACTTGACCGCTGTGTCTGATAGACTCTGATCCAACCAGGACAGGTGGAACAGCCACAGCACTGGCAGTCAAGTTGTGATGGTGACCTCGCCCCCTTGCAATCGTCCATCGTCCAGTTCCCCTATTCTTTGCTGAGAAATTCCTGTGGATGTGGTAAGTTACTGGGTTAGTTACGGCTGAAGGTAATGAATGATAAGTTAACAAATAGGGATGACCTCTCTCCAATGAGCGGTTGAAAACTCTGGAACTACGTGCTGCAGGGTTTATTCACAATAAACAGCACCCTACTGTACGAAACTCTACTCAACCGAGTCTGTAATGCTAAGCTCAACCAAACCCCTGTCAGGTCAGACCCATGCAAACGAGTAGCCTCAACCACATCAAATTACTGCTGCCTACTGTGGCTATTAGTTGTCTCAACAGTCATTAGGCACGTGAGTCGCAGATATAGTTTTGATGAGGCAGATGGCGTGACGAGCACGGGCTCTGAACACCTTCAATGATACCTGTCTCTCTAGTGCAAATACTACTCATCCCTAGTGGACAGTTGGCTAGTGGTCGCAAGCTGCAGAGAATCACTGTGCTTTTAAAAGAGACAATGGCTGAAGAACAAAAACTTGCATTTTCAAGGTCTGCAACTCAACATTCTGTACATCTATGCAGTGGACGTCGCAAGAGTCAGGAGGGCATGGAAGTGATAAGCTACTCCTTACCCCCACTCTGTGGCAGCGGCGCAAGCTGGCTGCGCGTAGGAGGGGTTGGTAGTGGGTGGCAACCGAGCCAGGCCAAGTTGCAAAATGGCAACTGGCGGTCAGGCAGGTACTATCTACACCCGCTTAGAGGCAACCAACCCCTGTCAAATTCACCTCCCATCTGTAGTTGTGGGGGAAGGGTTCAGATGAGGTGTGATGGCACCTTACAGGTTAGATGGCATGCATCAACTTAAAAACAGAGTTGCTCTCCGAGCCACCTACAATTACCCACGAACTCTTACAAACAATGGCTCCACCATATTTTACTTTTCTGCTTTTGTGTGTGTAACCAGGTGACCCAGCCAAATTTGTGTGCACACAGCTAGATTTAAATCTTGATATAAATAATAACTGCCAAACATTTTATGATTCCCCAGTTTACCTGAAGTTGTTTACTGTTAGAGGAATAGCTAAACAATTTTCTTTAGAATATTGCCTTAAGCCTGCAACCTTTGTAAAAAAAGTAGTTGCTCATTTATCTAGATTTGCTACACAGACAATGATCTTGTAACTTACCTATTTGTAAACCACTTGGCCTTCAGCCACATGTGAAAAGTACCACACTCTGAGGGTAGAATGGATTTCTCCCTCATCTAAATCATGAGGCACTAGAACTCTACCTGTTTCACCTCTAACTCTAATCCTATATCCCCATGTCGTGGGACCACATTGAGTGGATAGGGAGAGAGCATCCCAGAGAGCTTACCATGTTCTTCACGACTAAGATATTGCCAGCCAGCATCACAATGCCAAGGATGAGATCCTGCGCACTTGATGTGTCTGCTCTTCAAGCAGAAGAGAGTACGGGGGAGGGAGGGAAGCTTGAAGCACCACGGAGGACGTCTTGAGCCATTGCCTCAGCTGCACTCCCTCCTCTCTCCATGCCAACAGTGCCCTCTTGCCAGACTCAGCAACATCAGCACCATCACCTTTGAGTGGGTCCACGAGGTCTGCTGCTGCCTGGACACTGGCAATCTATGCTGCATGCGTGCCTGCCTTAGTGGGCTAGTTGCGTTCTGCCTCTTGGAGTCTCCATTGCTCTCCCTCCCTCTCTTGCCTCGACCACACAGGTAGAAATAGGGTTTGCACAGACAGACCTCTTGGGGCAGTTTGTTTTAGCCTATCATGCAGATCTACCTGCTGACAGTGTTTCCAGCTGCCAAATGTCCCCCTGCAAGACTTGCCTACAAGACTGTCCGCTGTGCTCCGTGCACTAGTTCATCTCTCTCGAGACGCTCCTCCGAGTCTACGAATAGGGAGTCCGTACCACCGTGCTGGGCACCTATGAGCTTTGCTGTCAGGGGTAGCACTTGCTTCACTATTCCAGCACGAGTCATAGGCTTTCTTGGCAGACAGGTTACCCCTGCCCATCATGCATCCTGGGCACAGACTGGGTTAAATGTGGTTAATTTTTAATAAACTCCTACAAGCTATACCTTAGTATGTTACCATTCAGTTCACCCTCCCAGGCTCAGACAAGATCTGAAACCCGAAGCCATAGGTTTACACTAGCCACACTGGAAACCGCTCTCTACCTTGGTCTGGGCATCTAGTGACCAGTGATAACATCACTTGCATGGGCTATCCAGGGAGCAGGTGAAGTAAGGTATCTCACCACTCCTAGGAATACATGCACCCTAAGTTGGAAACTTTACCAGACTAAGCTAAGCATCTGGCTACCAGCAATAACGCAGCTTCTCTATGCATCTTTGAGTCAGGGAGCGGGGCTTACCAGGTGGAGGTATGCTCTCCATTGGGTTGTGAACCGATTCTCAGGTACCAGCGCCAAAGAGAGGCTTCAGATCTCTGGATAGCCCGACCTTCCTGGATACACAGTTTGGGCCACCTTGTCTTACCACTAGAACTTGCCTAAGCTTGAGCTTAGACGTACGCTTACACCGAACCTTGCCATATGCTTCATCATACAGTAGGAAGGACAAAGGCTGAGAAGAGAGGTGCTACTTAGGTTCAACGATCTGTGGGTAGCCTACAAACCAGTAACACCACAACCTGGCAGACACCATCCAGGACCTGCAGCTCCAGCTCAGCAGCATCAACCTACCATCCAGGATGCTTCTCCATGCCGAGGGCAGTATTACCCTTGCCAACAACCCCATCTAAGTACATCTATACTAGTGATGGCCCGATACTGAAAAAACCCGATACCGATGAAGGTTCCGATATTTAAGATTTTACCGATCAGATACCTGTAAACCGATATTTTCATTTATCATACTGTAAGCAGACATTTGTTACTAAAGTGTATGAGACAAAACTGCTGCCTGGAAAAGTTTTGTTTGCAATAAGCTAAATAGACTTACTGTTAAGTGAGATTTACTTTATGCCCAGTACATCAAAGCATCAAAAAAAAAAATAGTTTAACATTATACAAAATTATAGCTCACTACAACATATTACAAAACTAAGTTAAGGTTGCAAGAAGGTCGCTAGTCTACAAAAAATATGTAAAAGGACAGGAATGAAAACTAAGCTAACAAGCCATGATCGTTTTGTTTACTTTGAGAAACGCACGTCGAACATAAGACTGCTTTACCAAAAATAAAAATGTAATCCGTGAAGTGAAAAATAATGATCGGCATGTACATTCTAATTTGTTTTTATCGTAAGTAATTAGAAAAAAAAATAATTTTTTTTTTAATTATTGCATATTGACATTTTAAATTAATGATGTTCTTTTTAGTCGTATTGCTGCAACCTGATGTTAAGAGTTGAGAAAATTAAGTGTACAGTAGAGGAGAGAAAATACTTGAGGTTAGAATGGCCATTACCGATGTGCCGATATTTTAGTGCCGATCTCCGATAATGGTAAATGTACCGATAATATCGATATTCGATACGGGATATCGGCTATCGGGCCATCACTAATCTATACCAGCTGCCGCAAAATGTCAACGCATGTCCCCCAGGCGTCTCCCATTGGCTAAGCCTGTCCGTACTGCAATCACATTTGCCCCCTACCTGCGCTATATTATTTGCCCTGCTGCTATTTCGGCACCTCTACCGGATGAGAGGCAAGTTACCGAGATACTGGGCAAAGGACCCTGTCATTAAAATACTTTGTGAATGGAGCCACTGCTTCCAGGCTCTGAGAGGGAAGAGGCTTGGCATCCATACCAACACAGGTTACATGTCAGCTATGATGTGAGACTCATAGTTACACTATTTTTTTTTCTTCATCTCCATTTCATCAAGTGCGCGCCATGTGTCCCAAAAGAGATACAAATCCCGACCGGCCGCCACCCAGGCCAGTATTCTGGCTCCTTCAACACGGCGGATGCCGGAAGAGCAGAATGCACCTCAAGTAAGGTAGTAATATAAATTATAAATTACCCCCGCCTAACAGATTTCAGTGAGAAGGGAGGCCAGACGTCAATGCAAGTGAGTTCGAGCAGCAGATACCGTCCACACACAAGGAAACTACCCCGTTTCCAGCCTTCCCTGAGAGATCACAGTCAGTGCTGCACAGCCAGAGAAGGGAGGAGCCGCCCCGCTGGAGTCGCCCGAAGGCCGAAAGGACTCGAGACACCCCTGGCAAGGTGTATAAAAGGCCTTGCATCGCTGCAAAACATCAGTTGATACCAGCAGCTTGCCTTAGCACCAGTCGTGCTAAGGCTCTCTGCTGTCTGCTCTCCTCCGTCTCGTGAGGAATACCCAAAGGATCACCAGTGACCAAAGCGGACTTCTTCAAGCACACACTGCAGCCCTGAAGAGTCGTTGTTCCCCCCACTTGACACTTGCTGTTGAGGCCTCACCTCACAGTCCCCCTCCTTAATTTGTTTGGCCTCTTGGTGAAGACCCCTGGTACTGGGAGTCGAACCTGCCGACGACGCCAGACCACCGCCAGACGCAGACAGCGGACCAGACACCTGCCTGACCGTACGGAGCCAGCCACTCGCTGGAGCCACCCAGCAAACGTCGCCGTCAACAAGCCTGATCAGGAGACAGAATCCTGGACCTTCACAGACGAGTGCTCGGCCCACACCAGTAAGGCACGTCATATATAAGCCAGCGGCAACGCCAACCAGCCGAAAGCCTAGTCTAGCCCAGCTAGACTTTGTACCTTGTAGGCAGCCTACCCGCCCTGCTCTATTCAAGGGCACAGTCAAGGCCAAGCGCCAGATCCTGCAAACCCGGCCTCACTAGGGCCTGCACCCCGAGTCTGTGTCCCTTGACGTGACGCAGAATAAAAGCCTAGTAGTCGCAGATGCTTTCTAGCCCTTCAGGCCGTCACGCATCAACTACTTCTCATATTCATCATAAAACATTGTTAATATGCCATGCACATCACTAAGTGGTACTTACCTTTTACTAAGTAAACGGTAGTTTTCCTGTGCAACCAGCCATGTGCCAAACTCCAACAATCTACTAGCTCGCAGATTATTTAGAGTTGCTTGGCTTATCTCCCAGTCACGGCTGTTGAACCTGGGACATAACACAATTCAAAATGTGTGAAGATTGTAAAGTTCCTGTAGTTACTAAAGCTAAAGCCTGTCACTGTCAGCACAATGCTTACTCCTGAACATTAGCAGTTTTGTACGATACATCTGCACCCAGTTTTGGGATGGTGCTGTTTTCCAACATAAATTGCTTATATTACATCAAAGTACCAACAATTTTAAACAAATACAATCATATTTTAACATCTGAGAGCTAGCAACCCCAACATGCAAAATTTACACAGCAAAAAAACACAATAAGGTTTGTTATACAGTTCAGTTAACAGTTAACTTCAACTTTGGTGGCACTAAATCTAAGAAATATGTCATTAACATAAAAAGTAATTATATTTTCTTCATTTGTAATTATAATTGATATAAACGATTCTATTTAGACTGGAAAGACTCTCTAAATTAAGTCCCAGCTAATTTATATTACAAGTTTCTCATTCAAATTTTTTCTGAGAAAGATTAATGAAATTTAAAGCTTTTCTAATTAAATTATATTACTGTATTGTAATCTTAAAACGTAAGAATATTGGTCTGTTGTTTGCATGGAGATGTTAAATGTAGTTTAATTTATTTTATATAGCAATACGTTATAGCTGATAAGCCTTCTGCATGATGTAAGTTTTAGGGTTCCGAAAATTAAGTTTTGGAAATGCTGCCCCATCGTAAATTTTAGATTAGTAATGCCAAAAGATATGTTAATTAGACTTGTGAAAGTGTGAGCATGTATGGAAGGGGTCCTCAAACGCAACAATAAGTAGATTTTTTAGTGTTTCTACGGCAAGCTTTGGCGGAAACGGCATCAAAATGGTGAAGGGACGCCATCCATCAATGTGGTTCGACTTGACAAGTAAGAAGTACATTGGCCTAAATGTCATAATGTTTAACATGAGAACTTGTGATTCAAAAATATAAGTTAGGAGATTCTTACACATTTGAATGAAAATTGACAATTTTCCTATTGTAACCGCTACCCAGTGGAAACTGAGATATCATAACTCTACTAGCCAAATTTTAAATTAGAAATTTTGTTTCAATCTTACCATCTTGGATTAAAGTGTACATAATTTTGTTTTTATGGCGCCCAGCTCAAATCAGTTTATTTTACCGGAGAGAACCTTCTCCAGTAATTACGTGTTGCACAAGATGGATCACTTCATTACAGGCAACATCAGTTTTTTTTCTCACACTAATATTTCCTTGTGCTTTTGTAATAAATGTGTTTAAATGTTTATGATTGTCTCTGTTTTGTGTGTTTTGAAAGTGTATAATCTTGGTGATATGCTCATATTATTTAACACCACATTGACATACGCCACGTCACGTTGCTTCAGTGTCTCTTCAGAGGAAAGAATAGAACACACAGAAATAAATTATAATTTCAAATCACGAAATTTACTTTATTTTTTAAACCACTAATTAATGTTTTTGCAGAAAGAAATTAAATACACAACACCAAATGGGTCACATGTTGCTGCTAATGAACAAAATGTATGTCTTGCTAATGTATCTTGAAAATTTTTCTACAAAATTCTAATAAGTCTGTTGTCTGCAGTGGGAAGCCTTAGAACAAATTTTGTTCTTACGTGCATCCCAGACTTTTACATTAATGTGACCATTGGCAGGGGTTGCAGCATAGGAACACAAGCTGCAATTACACCAAAAATCACTGCTAGAAGCAAATGAAGACACAGTAACATCTTACCTCACCTGCTATCCTGTTACTCTTACCATTTCTCTTTTGAGAACATTGAAAAAAGAAAGAGTGGTTTGAATTGAAGAAATATACCCCAGACCAGATGAACAGAACTAATTATGAAGGAGTTGATACAAACTTGGTAAACATGGTGACAAGGGTGGATGTCCAAACAGTTAAAAATTTCACTTCCCATTCAAAAGGAATCAAGAAGCTGAAGCTACTAGATTTATTCAAGCCACACGGCAACTATATGCCACCTGGTCAACCATACTATACTCCTGAAAGCAAAGGCTCTGCAACCTGCATGCTACGCTGAGCCAACAGCAATCACAAAACAAATGTGTCTCCATGGTTTGAGCTAGCCTCCTCCTATGGTGGTTTGATAGTAGACTAGGGTTGGGGAAGTACATTATGCTTTACTGTTTTAGATTTAAAATGTGGAAAACAGCTCCTATAATTAGGGGGTTGCATAGCAATTTGCATCGGGTGGTACTTTCCATTCTATGTATTTGTTGAACATGTACCTAATAATACACAAAATTACTGATAAGTGTTGTACAGTCAGGACGAGATTTTATGAGTACTTCATTTAATGAAGGCAGCAATTTTCAAGGCCATTCTCAGGAACCATAAAAAAATTGCCAAAATTTATGGAAAAATTAAAGAAAGAAAATTAAGAAATAGGACTGAAAATTGATTAAAAATATGTTTACAAGTCCACAGCGATAAAACATATCAGTTGTAGTGTTTCTACTTTTAATTGGCAGCCTGCAATATTAAGAAAAAAACGCTACAGAGCTAAAAAGTTAGGCCGCGCTATGACAAAACTTCTTTTTTGGTATCAACGGGAGGTCGTATGTATTCTTCTAGGTTATCATTTCATTCTTAAGACTTATGAATACTGATATCAATTTATATGTTTTAAATAAAACCGCTGATTTTCACATGTGGAGCAAACAAAAATGGAATTTGTTTGCTCTTGTTGAAAATTATGCTGCACTCTGCTTAAACTTAGTTTCTGGCATCAACAAGTGGACTTATGTAACTATAGTTGGTATTATTTTATTCTGAAGACATCTATGTATTAAAATTAATTTATATATCTGCAATAGAACTGCTGATTTTCCAGCAAGAAGCAACAAAAAATTGAGTTTGTGCTTGTTGACACATATGCAGTGTTCTATTTAAAGTTAATTTTTATGCAATGTTCTATGTATTTAAACTTAATTTTTGGCATCAACGAACGGTCGTACGTAATTATAATTTTTCTATTGGCTTTCATTAAGTATAGCTAATTGTAGGTGGCTTTTCAGTGAAATGTAATACCTGTACATGTAAACTGCTTCGTAAAATAGTTTGAACCACCACTTCTGATAACTGTCTTGAAGCATTGCAAATATATTTGACCTTCCCAAGTTTTGATTGGTTGGTTTCAGGAAAAATGAACGATACTGAAAATTAATTATTTCACATCAGTGGCAGACAAACACAAATTTAGTGAAGTAATCATCCAGGAGTGTTGTTTGTTCAGGAAATGTGATTAGGATTACAAACAGTAAGTTTGTGTTTTTTATAAATACTAATGTATTTTGAAACATTTATTAAATGTCTCAAATGTATGTAGCCTAAGAAAAATGCCCCTTCAACTCTTTGTTTTGCAGTGCCAGAATAACATTTTATTGATAGAAAATACAAGTGGGAGGTTAACATAGTTAAAAAATTTTTACTTACAGAGTGTGTATTACTCGCATCTATACGAACAGTACATATTTATGAATTTTATTTTTTTGGTGAAGTTGAAACATTCCAGGTTGTAATGATTTTAATGTTATTTTTGTACAATCAAAATTTTTCACTCTTCCATCAAAACAATATGCAATTCAAAATTATAATTGTCTTTTAAGAATAACCACAAAGCAATGCAGTCTCACAAAAAGGGTTAAACTTAAGTCTCCCCTTGCCCCTCCCAGAAACACGATAAACAGAGCCTCAACTATTATCTCCTACGTAAGTACTGGACTGAAGTTAGCAAACATCCCTCTTCAGTGCCTACAATGAAATAAAAATAAAGTTGAGAGGTTAGAAAAATGTATGCTTTGGATTCATAGCATTTGTATACAATCATTTGTTTTCTTTTGTTCATTGGCATAACAGCTGTGGTGAAAAGATACATGGCCATGCAATATGTAATGTAATTCATGGTTACTTCATATTTTTGAAAACCAGCTAAAGATCTACTTTGGATACCGATTATGTATCTTCCAGAACACGTAAACATAAACACTGCCATGCAACTTCTACGACTACTGTCAAATGCTTTGTTTATGATTTTCAACTGTTCAATGAATGCTGGCATGTTTAAAAATAATTATGTCTCATAAACATTCAACATTTAGGTCTATAAGCATATTTTCCACCAGTTTTATGAATTTTCAACAACGTACTGATGATAGTAATTATGGTTATTATTTTACTTAACATACTGTATTTGTGTTATTCATTACATAGGACATAACATATAATTAGGGTTGTGCAAATATTTGGTTTACTAAAAAATAAATCAATAATTAAAAACTTTTAGCTCCATTTTGGTAAGAAATTTGTTTGCATAAAATTGTAACGAAATGGAAATTCTCGATTACGATGAATACTCAAGTGTTTAATGAATGCTGATTTAGTGAACCAGCAAAGAAAACTTTTGCTTTTAAATCATCTTCTTTGTTTTCATTATTTTACAACTAAATTAACAACATAACATGGAAATTTTAATGTAGGCAACAATCCCTGTGATAAAAACCCCATATCCTCAAATTTTTTGGGTTTGGTTTTGCAACAAATTTATTATAATGAATAACTTGCTAATATGTTAAAAGATTCATTAAACTTTCAATAAGACTGAACCCTTATAAAATTATGTTTCATTTTTGTTTCAGTTTCACAGAAGTTCATAACATGTATCTTTCGTTTTTCTTTCATGAGAAAAAGTCACATTCGCACAACCCTACACACAATACACGTTAATATATTGCTGCGACTGTGTTTAAAAGGGCCACAAGTGTGGGGGGAAGAACTAAGTATTAACCTCTTGTTATTGATGTGTGATCGTTAATTTTGTCAAAAGGCGATAATTTCGTCAAAAGGATGGCCTCAATTGAAGTAAATATTAATGTGAAGGAGCATCCAGACACATTACAGTATATTTGTTCGTGCCCTTGAAATTTTTTTTATCACAACCCTGTAAGATGGTGTTCTAAGTGTTGGGTTGCATTCAAAGTGTCATTTGCAGCAAATGTACAATAATTTATTAGTTTTGTGTAATAATTATTCAATATTGCATACATTTCATAAATCCATAGGAATATTGTGGATAGTAATTAATTTTGTGGTATCACAACTATTTTTTGAAAATGAAATGCTGTAAAATTATATAAACGTTTGGAAACACATCTGTGGGTACTTAAAGTAGATTTATACATTTCGTGATTTCAAAAGAATTTACTACCTCCATTTATGAAATGACATACAAAATTCTCAGTGCTGCAATTATAGTTGCTGCTCACACATGGTACTACGGAAAATAATATTAAATAATGTATTGTGTATATTGTGTCCTTATAGCGGGTTTCAAGGTCATAATATTTTGTTTGTGTGTAGGAGCAGTAACATTTCTATACTGTGTTTTAGTCAAGTAAAATACTTTTTTTTAACAATGCAATGGTGATAATTTCATGCTGCAGAATGGTAAACTGTTTTCCCATGGTCAAAAATTCAAACCTTTCTGTGAGCTGTTCAACTACATGCAGGTGTTATTGTAGTGTAATAAAAAAGTATATTGCCCACGTGCCACAATTTTTACCTGAATGCTTGTTTTCTGGATAGCAGGAAACAAACGATGTTATTGTTACTACATTCAAACCATGATAAGACAAGTACAGTGGAACCCTCTTATACGGTTCTTCAGGGGTCCACATGAAAGTGACACTATAAGCAGGGAAACACTATAAGAGGGAGAAACAAAAATTCAAGAATCTTTTATAAGAAATTTTATTTCCTGGTTGCGAAATCATAAAATTAGTATACGAGCAAAAGATTACTGTAATTGCAAAACAAGCACAATTGTTCGTGGCAGTTTGTCTCCTGGTACCAAAGCACACAAAATTATCTACAAGCAAAATATGTAACATAAAATCTTTCATGGAAGTTTGTTTCCTGGTTGCATCAATGATTCGATTCAGAGTAGTCACTGGGATTTCCAAATTCCGAGGAATTGCTGTGTGTGTTCTACCGGGATTACTGTCCACGTGCTTGATTAAGATTAAATTTTCAGCTAATGAAAATGTTTTGTCTTTTCTTAGAGGCACTCATTTTAATTTTTTACTAAAACTGTTTCAAGGATGAATTAATTATCACTACATAAATATTAACTGGGCATTTGCGAAGGTCGTTTCTTAAATGTGAAGCGAAGTCGAAGCAAAGCTTGCATCATGCAAAGGAATTGTGAAGAACAATCGAAGCTGAAGGATTAAAAAATATATATAGTAGGCTACAGTTTTCAAGTACATATATTCAACTCGTTTGTACTGTTANTTCAACTCATTTGTACTGTTACTGCCAAAAAAATGTATGCCTACTAGACACTGAGCAATGGAATAAAACATATCCTAATCTTGTACTGCTGAAAAACTGAAATATCAAAATCTGTAAGAAAGTAATCATTATACATTTAGATACCTACAAACTTTATAAAAACTATCATACTCCATATATCCAGTCCCATTTGGCACAACCACCGCACAGTGATTTCAATGGATGCCTATCAACATTTGGCCTCTTTCCTTTCCTTCTACAAGGACCCTTGTCAATGTCAGGCTAGATAGTAAACTTGCTGGATGGTGGTGATATTAGGGCCTCAGAGCAAGAGAGTTGAGCAACTTTCACTGCTTACAAGGAAAGTGTGAAGTTCTTCCAAAAAGACTATCAGTTGTGGTGTGGTACATATGGCAGTACAAAATGAGACCCTTTTTGTGGTTGCACTCGCTGTAACGACAGAAAAACGGTAGCGCACATACCGCTTACATTCTGTGAATGTGTTATGTAAACAACTGGTGGTGCTCCCAATCTGTACCTCTGAAACAAACTTCTTGCACCCTGCCGAAATATTTTTCTGAATAACCGCAGCTTTTATGTTTACTTTGTCCTTCAGAATTGTAAAGAGATTTGATGATTTAAGATAGTATATTGCGTGCCTATCTCACTCTTACTCACATCAACCTGCTTTGCACTCACAAATAATCTGAATCTTTGTTTGGAGATTAATCACTTTCTGCCTAGTTTCACTCACCTTTGCTAACAGAGTAGATGTGCACATAAACAACTCAAGCCAAAGACAAAGCAGACCGAGTGGAGTGGTACCGACTCATTATCCTCAGACACGTATGCTTTCAGCATGCACATAAGCAATGCTAGTGGGTCAACTTGGCCTAAGTGAATCTGGTTCGATTTCCGGTGGGGTTGCTCCCAGATTTTTGTACGTGGAAATCATGCCGGACGATCTGATAATCGGTGGGTTTTCTCAGGATCGCATTTTGATTGAATATAAATTTACTTTAATAGGCAGATGTATTCTGAAGTAAATTATACCAGAGAGGCTTATATTTAGCATCACCCTGTCTTCCAAAATGTTAAAAACATTCAGTGGCGTGAGGATTTATTGAGCATTAAGAGTCCATGTTCTATTGTCTCTGGCATAACATCAACACGATTTTTTGCATGGAGTATGAATTTAATTCAATAGTCACACATCATACGAATAGAACTGTACCACAGAAGAGTATCTGCGACCTAATTTTCTCCAATCAATTACCAAAACTATAACAATGAACACATCCTATTTTTTTCTTAGTTTAAATTCAGTATTTGCAAAAAAATTTAGGATATTTCAAATAAATATTAATTTATATTAATAACTGTATATATTTTTATTCAAAATGATACCACCAAAGGGTATCTGTGACCACATTTGTTGCCAATCAATTACAAAAACATTAACATTGGACACAGCTCACGTTTCTCCAAACGCATGCTCTGCAGAACTTGACACACCAGCTGTCCCAAGAGCAAAGGAGAAATGTAGACGGTTATACCAACTAGAGATCACTTTAATTCCCTTTCTGGGAATATTTTTTTGGTATTCTTGGCAAAACCCTTTGTGTTCTTTTCCAGCACCTAGCTTTATTTTTCATTTTCATGTTAAAACAAGGTTAGATAATGTTTTTGTCACTGTTTCTGTAATTTTCTTTGTTTATCTAGCAATATTTCAAGATTTCACTATTTTTTCATTTTTAAATTTATAAGTGACCAAATACTCAGATCTGGTTAAGCTATTGTGCCAATTGATTGAAATAACTTTATTTAAAAACTAATTGTAACCAGGAACCACAATGGCGTCCATAACTCTTGTAACGTTTGCCGCTACAGTTACAGCCGGCTATACATTGCCGACTTGCACTCGACTAGCTCAAGACAGAGTAACACGAGACTCTTTAAAATGGACGCCAATTAATAATCTACACGTTATTGAAACTGCATCGTACAAACAAACTGTCGACGAAGTCTGAAAGTTTCTAAATAATGCTGACGCTTAACAAAAACTCCAACTTTCAAAACGGCAACCAGACTGCCTGATAAACGTAAAACGGCAAACGTATGCCCGATAAACAAACTATCACGGTAAAACGAACCACCACGGCTTTTAATTTGAAACAAGATAAAAATATTACGAAGCTTGGAAAACTAACGAAAACTAAACACGTGTCCCGGTCCAGAAAATTAAGAATACTGCGTCATTACATTACCCCCTCGGTTTGGGATAGATTTTGAAGAAATCTTTCCCAAAGCAAAACCTATATTGTATGCTGCTGTTCTGTAAACCACTGTGCCTCTGCTCCTTGACAACAATTTCCATATATAATATGGTAACTTACTCATAACAAAATTATTTACTTGACCTGTTGAAGAGTAACAAGATATTTACGGGGATGCTGCAAAAAAATCATACCTTTCACTGGTTTCAATTAGTTACCTGTTGTTATGTGTGGTTGAGGATGTATTTCCACTTGTGCCAATTGTTGATTCATTGTGGGTAGCTGCCCTTTGGTTCCTCACTGAGATCAGCATACACCTTCCAAAAGGGGACCCAGGTCTGCCCAAAACTATAAAAAAGCCACTGCGACTGCCTCACCATAGGTCAGTGCTGACAAAAAAACATTAAAGCCACTGCGACTGCCTCTCACTAGGTCAGTGCTGACAAATAAAAAAGGGCCCAGACCTGTCCCAATCCAAATACACTTACTCCTTGTGCCACTGATCCCAGGACACCATAAACTGCAGCAACATCTCCCAACTACTTATGCCGATACTTAAGGCTCAATACTATACAACACCTCAACCACCTCAACCTTTGGAAATTTAGGTAACATTTACTGCATCCTTAATTAATCTTCCTTATTGTTCCTGTTGTCAACTCTTAATGCAAAATAACAGTAATTATTTGTTTCTTTATGTTACACAATTTTCAAATGAAAAATAAAACTTATTAACCTTTGTAAAGCACTTCCGGTTCGGTACTCTGCATAAATAAATCACATTAGTTACAATAACACAATTAGCCCATGAGAGCTTGAGCTTCTACTACATATCAAGATGCAGTGAGTTTCTACAGAAGTGTTTACTAAGGACTTATCTTCAATATTAAGTTATATTAAATTAAATTAGAAAACATGGTAACAAAATATTATTATATTAACTTTAGTACATATTTTGAAATAAAACTACCCATATTTAAAGAAAATTCACAAATGTTATTTTATAAATAAACCCTTGCATATATATGCACAGTACCAGATATACTGAATAAACTAGAATTTTCACCCATGGCAATATCAAACTTTAACAATTAACAAAATCACAATTTCAAATGAAATACTTATAAGTGTTTTTTGTTTTTATTCAGAAAGTAATTTTAGAATAATTTAAACAAACTGAGCAAATACTTTTCCAAGACAAAACACACCTAAAATGAATTACAAAAATGCAATCTCACTTTTTTTTTTCTTTTAATAGAACCCTGTGTTATTATTTTGTTCATTGTTATGCAAAAGAGCACATTATTATGACTTCAAAAACAACTTCAAATGATTATTTTATTACAACAGTGGCAGCATTTATTAAAACCATTCATTCTTTTTCAGCTTATATACTTCCACTTTTGGAAAATGTAAACAACAGTTGAATTAACTTAAGATTTCTGTGACCCTACACAGTTGTTTTTTGAAACAAATTCTGTTCCTTACAAGTTTCACTAAAATAAATATTATCGACTGTACTGCATTTACTTGATATACAATGATTCAATGTTCTTAAACAGAAACACACACTCTCACGATTATTAATTCTTACCAAATAACATTTTCTAAGTCAGTAGTCCGATATATATTCCTATCCACAATAACCTAATACCTTATTTACTATTATTGCCTGAGAAGGGTTTACCCCATGTATCCTGTAAACATTGTGACATACTTGTAGGGTCCTTTATTTAAAATAATTTTTCTTCAAAATAAAAGCATTTACCTATCTCTTACCTTATTATTGTATAATCAAAGTATAATAAATTGATACAAGGAAAATATTAAAAAAAATTAAGTATATATCTTATTATCTAAATTGCAGTCTTTCTGCTTTACTACATTTTTTTTCTTCTTCCTTTTCCTTTTTGTTCTCTCCTTGTGTTTCAATTTCCTTCCCTTTTTCCTTACTACCTTTCTCATACTATACTTTAGCACTCTCTTCCTCTTCCCTACTGTCCTAAATCTACCCCTCTTTTTCCTTTTCTTTTTCTCTACTGTCTTTACCCTCTTATTCCTTATCTTTTTTCTGACTACTTTACTGAACCTGGGTTTATATCTTTGTTTTCTCCTTTCAAAACGTTGCCTGAACACTTCATAATGTTTCAATCTAGAATACCCCTTACTCTCAGCAACTCGTGTATGTTTCAATTCAACAGCTGATCCCTCTCGCAGCTTTACTTCCCTATTACCATTTGGTCGAACCCCCCTAACCTGAAGTCTCCCTTCCTGTATTACATTTCTCTTCAACTTACTGACTTCACAACAGTTAGGTCCACTTTCCTCAAACTTATCTGCATTTATATCCTCTTTATTTATAACATCTGCCTTTCTACCTTCAACATTAAACTCTTTACCTTCTTTGTCACAGCCAGTATTACCTTCAGTTTGTACGTCATTTCTGTTTTTATTAGTTTTACTTGGGGCAATTCATGTTGGAACCTTTCCTAACCTATTTATAGATTCAACCCCCCAGTTGTCTAACTTTATTATTAATTCTGCAAATTTGTTTTCACTCTTTTCTGCTTGTTGCCTTCTTTCTTGTTTAATTTCCTGTATCATCTCCTGTTGTCCTTTCTGTAAGGACAACAGGATATTAATAATTTTTGCTGACCACGTAGTTTCCTGCGTGTTCTGCGGTAATTGCGCCATTTTTATTTCAGTTACGACATGGTAAACAAATAAACAAAATAACTCCTCGCGAAATTAACATAACCTGCACCCGAATTAAAATAAACAAAATACTTCTTAGCATTTCCTTGTACTGGTGGCTTCACTGTTGCTTGACGATTTCTTACTGTGTTACTGCTGTTGATGACGACGTCATCTCGTACCAGGAACTTCGGAGTCGGTCACTGGAAACCTGGAACTGCCAGTAAATTAAGTGTTGTACTGCTTGATGTTCGTAGATCAGTCTTCATGTGTGGTTATCATTCGTGCCCAGCAGCTGGGTCGCCATTTTGTAACGTTTGCAGCTACAGTTACAGTCGGCTATACGTTGCCGACTTGCACTCGACTAGCTCAAGACAGAGTAACATGAAATTCTTTAAAATGGACGCCAATTAATTATGAAATAAAGTAAAGTTCTGGTGTATTTTGTTCCCATACTTTTATTTACTATTGAAGTTACACAGTTCACATACGAAGTTCAGAGTATGCAGAGTACGAACCGTTCACAGATAAATTGACACGGGCAGAACAGAGCCACAATTGTTTATGAATTACCTTATTTCTTAAAAACTTGCCAGAAGAAAATTAAATGAAGCGACCTCCCACACCGACGGAGAACTAATCTAGTAAGTTCACGTTAGCCGGTGTGGGGGTTAGCGCTAAGCCTGATGTGGCCTAGGCGAGCACTACTTCAAACGAGCGACTTGAGACGACTGACTTCCAACTGACCTGAACGGCGACAGGCACATGTGTACTTGTGCTGCCTATCACCCCCCTCTACTAAGATAAGGGCCTGGCGTGGGCTGCCACGCACGCTCTCTACGCGTTATCGAAACTGCATCGTACAAACTGTCGACGCAGTCTGAAAGTTTCTAAATAATGCTGACACGCTTAACAAAAACTCCAACTTTCGAAACTGCAACCGGACTGCCTGATAAACGTAAAACGGCAAACGTATGCGCGATAAACAAACTATCACGGCTTTTAATTTGAAACATGATAAAAATATTACGAAGCTTGGAAAAACTAACAAAAATTAAACACGTGTCCCAGTCCCGAAAATTAAGAATACTGCGTCATTACACTCTGTTTAACCAAGCTGATAGGTGTGCACTCTTTATATTTTTGTATTGTAATACTTCACACTGCAACGTTAACATTACGAAAATTGTAAAATTCTCCTTTTGTAACTTTTGCCATATCAAACATCAAGTTTAAATCAGCACATTTTACGATAACCTAAATAAACATCATTTTAAAGTTTAAAGTCTCATTCCATACTATTGTATGTTGTTCCGACTAACCATCAATTCCGAACCAACTATAGCAATCGATTGCGCAAACTTTTTTACTTTACACGTGAATCTTACACAATTATTTGCTGTTTTAGCAAAGCATTATTTATTTTACGATCTCAAATAACTAAAGGAAATTTTGTAAAAATCTTGTGATTCCGAAAAACAAGTCTCCCTATGATTAGAGTCTTATTTTTTAACAAACTGTTTCGTTGGGCACTGCATCTTAGGCAGATTTGCAACCCTGTTTTTATGCTAATTTTGACTGGTATCTGTGTTAAATACGTAGTTCTGAGGAATAATTTTAACCGTAACACATCTACATTTTAAAATGTGGTTTCGGAAATAAATAATTCTAATTTTTTGGCAAAAATTTAACAGACTGTCTTGTCAGGCACTGCATTTTAGGTGGATTTGCAGCCCAATTTTAGGCTAGTTTTTCTGTTAATCAGGATTCATATCTCTATTTCTGAGGAATCTTATTACCGGAACACCTTGACTTTTTAAATATTTACAGTTTCATTAATAAACAACGTGCTGTTTCCTTTCGTTAACAGTAAAACACAGTATCTTCTGTCGTCGACTGAATGACCTGACATTGTTTATAGAAGCTCAAATTTTTCGAGCCTGAAAAATATTTTGAGCCGAACTCAAGCTGCAAGTAGGTATTCGACTCGTGATTTTCGAGTACCGTATTTTATCGCATATAAGTTGCCTGCGCTTATAGGTCACACCATTAATTTCAAAGGGCGCTAAAAAAATATATATATATTTATCGATTATAGGTCGTGATCATTGTTGTGGTTGTACATCCTGTACAACACGGCGCGCCTCCGATGGCTGATGAATGCAACCTTGGCAAAGTTTGTGTGGCAGCTGTGTCCTTGCAAACAAGCGTTGTTGCCAAGTGTAGCTACAGGCCTACAGCGCAGTCACAGTGCGCCGCAAGTTTATTGGACGTAGTTCTTTTGGAATGTACAGATATAGCGCTTGAGACGCAGCCTTGACTGCCGGAGTTAATATATTTATTAGAAAAAAGAAATAACTTATAAACATGTAATTTAATGTGAAGTGATATTTTTACGAGAAAAATTTTATCAAGCTTTCTTTTTATATATTTCAAGTATTTTTAACGATGTATGTTAAAAGCAAAAAACCTAACCATTATTTCTGCAGTTTATCGATGAAAGTTTTAAATAAACGTGCAAAATATAGAAAGGCATTTGAATATTTCTGTTACGTAATTCCCTTCGCAATCCTCAACAGAAATAGAAATTTTAAAAGAATAAAATTAAATAAAAGGAATCGATTCTTGCCATACGATAACTGACAATCAATTATTCTCGAAAGCTTTCTGTGGAATGCACAGAGATAGCAGCACATTAGCGTTGATTCTTGAGTACCAAATGTTAGCCTTGACTTGCACGTCTTTCTCATATATAGTCTTTGCGCCGCACGTAGTGTTGTTTTGATGTTGTGACAGTGAAGAAGTGCGACAGAGTTTCGTGATGGAAAAGCGAAGTACTTACACCGCAGGTTTCAAAATGAAAGTGATTTTGTTTGCTGAAGAGTTTGGAAATCGAGCCGCGGGCTGTGAATTCGAAGTAAATGAAAAGTTAGTGCGGGGCTTGTTTCTCACTTATAGGTCGCACCCCTAATTTTCAATAAATTTTTTAAAATAAAATGTGCTACTTATATGCGATAAAATACGGTACTCTCAGACCTCTAGCAATATACAACTAAGCCAGAAAAGGCAGTCAGGCTCAGCCATGGTGCGAGGCATCCCTAACCCACTTTCCATGCTGCAATAAACCAACCCCTGCTTCCCTTGTCCTTCACAGCAGGAGGTTCTACAGGCATGCTTTTATTATTTTCTGTTATTATTAATACACTGTGGTATTTCCACATTTAAAGGTGGTGCAGATTCTTTACCCTAAGTTCTCTTGGTGCAGTTTTTGAACTTCTAACGCAAATTTCATAAACCGAAACAAATTCTTGCAGTTTGGAAAAATTCCCGTAAGTTTCGCACAGAATTTCAAATACAGTACATTTCCTGCTTTTCTAGCACTTTCCGATCACTGAACACTGTTGACGAAAGGGGCAGACAGTCATATGTTAGAGAGTGGTGCTTATTTTGAGATCTTACTCTCTTTCAAGTTGTACAGGTGTGGCAAAGAGAATTGCAACTGTCAGTGACCAAAATAAATGCAACAAACTTAGTTTTCAACCTTTTTCCTTCAAATTTTTTGACTGTCTCGCCAAATTTTTCAAGATATTCCATGATCACATTGAGAGAATTGTTATTACTGGGATAGTTTTGTTCAGAGTTGACTGTAAAGAGATCACTATCACAACAGTTATATCTAATTATATTTACAAGACAAAAGACTTGCTAAAGTTTTTTTTTTGTAAAATAACCAGGGACTGGCATTAAGAGAAATGTCAAACAATCAATCACCACAGAGGGTCAAGCATATACAGTGAACTCTCGATTCTAAGACCTTTCATGGTTCCCAGGAAAAGGCTTTTTATTTAGAAGGGGTTGTTATTGGCAAAACATTTAAAATTAAATAGGAGTGTGTGAATAGTGCATTTTTTAATCAAATATTTTCAAATGAATAGTAAAATTTTTGAATAACATGCAAATAGTTTTGAAGGCCAATAGATACCAGTAAACATTTCATTCAGTTATGTATAACAAAAAAATATATAATTTCACTGATTACACAACAAACCATTCCCACATCAATAATACTTGCACCTTCAAGTGCAGTATATCATTTTTACAAATCATATTCTGCTTATATTGAACTTGCAAAGTATGCTGCACAATGTAACCATTATAATAAATGAAGTAAATAAGTATTAAAAACACGCATCTGGCACATTACATGTTCTACTACTAGTCACATTTTAAAAGTCTTTGGTTGTGACTATCAGTGCCGTATCAGAATTCAGAATTCTCAATATCCATTTTACATCAATTCATCAGCAAACAGACGGTGTCACATAACGTAACGCATGACGTCGATTGGTTGACGGCGACGTCACGGGCAGGCAAGTTTTGAGTGTCGGTCAGAGAGACGGGTTGATATCACTGGCTGACTATACTACTGGCTGACCAGGCCCTGGCCGGTATATAGTACAGGGCGCGTGTCCTGGCGACTTGGCACAAAGTCAAATGCTGGCTTAGTGGTTCGAAAAACTGAGTGGCACACAGCCACGGATTTACCTTTGTCAAAGGTGGCCTGGGGTGGCTGTTGACCCTGCTGCTGCTGCTGCTGCTGGAGTTGACTGGAGATGGTGCCCCGACCTCGAACGCCATGCTGCTGCGGCTGGCGGTGCTGCGGTGAGCCCGGGGAGGGCTNTGGGTGGTGAGGCCTCTCCAGCTGGCGAGCGGCTTGAGCTCGTTCCTGGGGGGTTGAGCTGCAAAGTGCAGTTTGGGTTGGGTTGAAGCTCCCGTTGGCTTTGGAGGCCGTAGCTGCCTTCCTTTCTTGCCACTTAGTACCATTCCTCTGAGTGTACGGCATAAAGGTAGGTACAAGTATCGGCCGTCAGGGGGAAGCAGGCGATGATGGTCCCTAGCTAGTTGTAGAACCAAAGCCAAAGCAGAGCTAACCTAGAGTTGTACCCATTTACTCCAAACGGCGACACGAGGTGCGGTGGTTGGAGAGGTGGGTATTTGCTAATGCACCGCAAACTGTTTGCAGGTGTTTGCAATGTATTGCTACCGTGACCCTAAAATGGTAACAGAATTTTTTCAAGGAAAGTTGAAATAGATGAACATCTTTGTAAATGCAAATGTTTCATTGTAAAAGCCTGCAACCGCCTTGCGAGCTGTCTCATGCTCTCATGAACGTACCAAAATTGTAAACTTTTGAATGTGTTTGCAGAAATGAAACTCTATAATTTCCCCGGAATTGCCAAAAAAAATTTTACGTGTTCCGTCATACGGGGCCGTATGGTCTACGAATTAATGAAATACAAACATGTTTTTGTTTTGGTAGTGCACAACCGCGATAACATTACCTTTACATGCATATTTCTTTGAGTTCTAAAAAATAATAAGAAAGAAGAAAAATGCCTATTTCCATAAATGCTAACGTGAATATATGTGTGTAATGGTTTTCTTTATAATTCTGGTTTTTGTCAAGTTTCTAAACTAGTTATTTAATAACATACTGATGTAAACAACCTTGCTGGGATCTAATGATTGTTCATGTGCTGATGCAAGAAATAGCAAAAATTAATAAAAATGACTAGTTACCATGATCAGTAATGGTCCAACTCTAATAACTATGGAATAAAAGTTTAAATGAAGGTTTTCAAATGAGTAGGCATAAAAAGTGATACAAATAACCACTTAACACAGGTATGTAAATTATTTACAATTTTTGCATCAGGTATTCAAAGTTCAAAGTTTTTGAATATTCGCACCTGCCTACAATTAAATTTGTTTCGTGGTTTCTCAAAAAGGGGTCTATTTCAAGAGGGTTGTTATTCCAAGGGTCTTAGAAATGAGAGTTGACTGTACCGTACCTGAGGTGAGAGAATGCCTTTTCCAGTGGTATGAAAGCCTGCAGATCCCGATCTTCAGGTAGAGGAACAGACTTGTCTGGAAACACACTTCAAAATTTAATAAACCCCCAACACACAGCAACAACAAAAAAACATTATGTTTTACACAAATACATATTGCTACAATGTCTGACATTTCATTCTGAGCATTATATACTGTTTTTCATTGCAAATACAACATTATTTTCAGACTAGTTTTCCAGTTCAGTGAAAAATACTGTATAAAAATATTACCTTTCCTAAACATATCAACAAAAATTAATACTCTGAAAATACAGTACTTCAAGGAAATTTGAGATACTAAAGTACCAGTTACTCAAAAATCACAACATTTGTAGTTCTCAGTTTGCTATTTTTTTCATCACATCCAATCAACTCAAGTGTACCTTTAAGACTTGACCAAGCCATAAAACATGGAACACACACCTTTAGCATTTGCCATGATTATGACAATATCCATCATAACTCTCTTTGCTTTTTTTATCAAACTCGTACCCATTTTTTTTTATAGTAACTATCACTCTCTCTACCATTCTGCCACTTTTCCATACCTGCCAACTTCAAGAGACCCAAAATCTCGATTAGTATTACTAATTTTGTCCTAAATATGTTTTATACACTCAAGTAGTATACACCAAATATGGATAATAAATAGACTTCAGTTGCATGAACACAATTTCTAGGGATTGGTCGGTTCCGGTTCTTGGTTCCTTGACTTTATTTATAACAACCGACATTGTTCCTGCCAAATTCATACTGTGTACAGTAATAATTCAGACTTAATATTTATTCACCAAAAAAATAGCACAAGTCACGTAAACATAACTTTGGTATTGTAAATATGTACAATAATAATTTATACGTAAAATTTATTCACCAGGAAAGTAGCACATGTCCCACACAAACAATTTCGCTAATGTAAAAAAAACAAGTCCCTCAGTCATGAACAAAAATAAACCTGTCATAGATGTTGCCGAATCCTGGTGTGTGCATTACACACAAGATTTTCCATGCTATCGACACCAGCGACAGTACCATAGTTCCAATAAACTATTTGAAAGGTCGATAACGTAAAAATGGCGTCCAAGTAAACTATTCATACGTCATCAATAGAAACTACAATCATTAAAAATTGGTAATGCATCTATGACAAACTTTGAGTACATTGAGTTTAAGAAGCGTTAATTACAGCAAGTTTGCACATGGAGTTAGTACCAAAAATGTAGTTTTTTTATTGTAGACGAGATATTACTTTTATTTTCTGAAATTAAAAGCAAATAATAGTTTCCGAAGTGTGGCAATATTTTTCTGTTTAGAGTGAAAATTAATTCAATGCAAAGTTTTGTTTGTGTGGGAAATGTATTTAAGTCTAAATCAACACCAAACTTAAAAAAACGCTTCATTGAAAATGGGGCATACAATTTCGTCTACCAAAATACAAGAAGATCACAGATGAGCAAGATTTTTAAAAAGATCCAGTTTATTACACTTTTCACAGAAAAAACCTAGAATAGAATTAATTTTTAAGAACTGGAACTGAATCGAATACTGGTAAAAAAGTGGAACTGACACATCTCTAACAATTACTGTAATACACAGCCATGTGACATTCTTCAGAAAATAAAAATAGTGAAAAACTCACACTTCTCAGAATCAAAACTTGCAATGATGCCTTGCAGGCCATTGAGCAGCTTGCAGAGGCTGGGCCAGATCTGAAGGCGAGAGGTAAATGCTCCCTCACTAAGGACCTGGGGCTCCTGCATGATCCAGTCCAGAGTCAACTTCACTGCACAATCAATATCCATATTCATCAGTAATAGCACTGCTACAGTCCTGATCACACAAACTAACAACTTCAATCATGTGTAAAGCATAGTGCTCAATTAGAGATCACAGACCAAGTTAACTGTACTTGCATATGGAAAACAAATTTTATGCTAATTCTAAATGTCAAAAAATGGAGGGCAACTCTTATGCAAGTTGAGTATGACCCTCCTACAGGTAAATACAGTAAACCAGATATTTTTACCCAATCCTGGACCTTCCTTACCTTACCACTTGGCCCTGCCTAAAAAGAAAAATGAAATACAATGATGAAACCAAATACCCTAAACTTTGTAGCATTAGTTGAAGAAATTGAGTTTTATTGCTTCCATGTAAAATGAACGAATAAACTATATTTTATTATTTGTTTGTTACTCTACAAAGGTCTAAACCAATTTGGGGTCCTGCATATACAAGAGGGGCGGAGAAGAGAATGCAAAGGGACAGAGGAGGCAAAAGGGAATAGGATAGGAGGAATGAAAGAGGGAGAGTGG
>NQII01000156.1:145465-159775 GCA_002778355.1 Clitarchus hookeri | reverse complement strand
GTTGGGAAGGGGGAGGACAAGAAGGGGGAGGACCGTAAGGGAAGAGAGTGAGAAGGGAAGGGGGAGGTTTGGGAGGGAGGAGTGAGGAGGTCGAGGAGAATAGGAAGAGGGTGGGGAGAATGGGAAGAGGATGGAGAGAGGGTGGGGAGAGGAGAAGAGAAAGGTGGGAGAGGAGAAGAGAAAGGTGGGAGAGGAGAAGAGAAAGGTTGGAGAGAATGGAGAGGGAGGGGGGCAGAGAGGGAGAGAGGATGGAGAGGGAGAGGGGGTGGAGAGGAAGAGGGGTGGAGAGGAAGAGGGGTGGATAGGGAGAGGGGGTGGAAGGGATGAGAGGGTGGAGAGTGAGAGGGGGGAAGTACATACATGTGTGTGGGAACCAACATGATTGCAAATGTGTGTAATGACATGTGCTGGTAATAATTAAAACTGTTACAAAAAGAGATGTCTCCACACTGGTACAAAATATACTTTTTTATATTTAAACTTTCTAACACTGATACTTACTTACAATAGACTAACAGGTCATATATAATTTTCCACCCATTTGACAAAAATTAATTGTTTCGGGGTAGTAGTGAGTTATTATTCAGTATATATAACTACGAAGGCTCGCCTTTGTAGTTATTATTCAGTATATATAACTACGAAGGCTCGCCTTTGTAAATATTGAAACCATCAATGCATGGCATCTACAAACAAAAGTATCGGTGAAAAAGACTCATCTTCCACTGTTTTAAAGTTTGTAGTTTTTGTCCCAAGATGTGAACTGCAGATGCCACCCTGCTGTGAGATAATGTGCCAGCTTGGCATTGACAATGTTCAGAGTCGCAGGGGGAAGTGAAGAAGCAGGATTGTTTACAGAGTCAGGCCTATTGACAAAAGGTGATGAAAAGAGAGTAACAGGCGGGTGACTAAACATGAGAAAATAATACAAACATAATGCAAATTTTCTGCCAGAAAAAAATTCTTTTAGATTTGCATTTCTTTTCTTAACAGGGTTGGCTATTTCAAGTTTAGCAACTAGCTATTATTTTCTGTGACATATTGCACCCACCCACACCAAAATCAGACCTTTTAACGTGTTGAATATTATTACAAGTGCATAAATGTATGAATAATAGACTTCAAATATTTTTTCAATAAGTTATTATTTAAAGTTGTGTAAATGAGACTTTGCCATGAAACGAAAACGAAAAATAATTTCATAAGAGCTGAGTCTTAATTAACATTTAACCAATATCATGAAAATTTAAGAAAGGTATTCATTATAACAAATTTGTTGCAAATCCAAACCAAAAAATGGAAGATACTGAGTATTTATCACAGGGGTTCTTGCCTACATTTAAATTTCCATTTCATGTAGGAACTTTAGTCATAAAATAATAAAACAAACAAGATGATTTACAGACCAAAATTTCCTTTGCTGGTCCACCACATGAACATTAATTTAACACCCAAATATTCATTAAAATGAAAAGTTTTTGTTTCATTACAACTTTCGGAAACCAAAATTACTTACTGAAACAAAAATCAAAGTTATCCATTTTCATTTTTGTTATAGTATACCGACTATTTGCACAACTCTACTATTATTGTCTTTGAACATGAGGGGTTATAAACATTTATTTGATCAGAATATAACATTTTTAGGATAGGCAAGTGGTTAGTTGCATGCTTCGTAATTTTTTTTTGTTTTAAAATTAAAATTCTACATCACTGTTTTTTTTGTTTAGATCTGTGAAATACTGTATGTGTTATTATTTAGTAACAAAACTTTTCAAAACGGCAGCATCTGTCAACTGTAAATTAATACGTAGACCAGTGTTGACCCCTAATAGCCTACAGTTTGGAATGTTTCAAGGTTGGCTCACTAACTTTCAAACTGAATAATAAAATGTGGTAGGTAGGCCTACTGTACTATAACACACTGAACAAAACTAAAATGGATTGTGATTAACTTTTAATTTTACTAATATATTCTGCCACAAAGTGACAAAATTTTTTTGCAGTAATAACTGAAAAAAAGGAGCTAATAAAATTTATGTCAATTAATAACTGTAGAACTGACTTTGAAGCCAAACTGACTAATACAAATACCCTCGAAGTCTATGTATTTAAATATGCACCTTGTAATGATGCAGTATTATAAATTTTCAGGATACACGGTTCATTTTCTTTGATTTACAAGGGCATCGTAATATTTTATCGAGATTCAAAATTAAAGCCATGGTGGTTTGTTTATCGTTATCGGACATACGTTTGCTGTTTAAAGTTTATCAGGCATACGTTTGCCTTTTCAAAAATCTTAGTTTTCAGTAAGCGTCAACATTAGATTAGAAGCCTTTCTGACTGCGTTGACAACCAAGTTTTGTACGAGAAGTTCGCTTATCTTTTAACTGACAGCGCAGTTAAGCGGGCTACGCAGTTTTGGAGAGTGTGCGTGGCAGCCCACGCCAGGCCCTTATCTGTGGAGAGGGGGGTGGATAGGCATGCAACAAGGTGCAGGAGATCTTTGTTTTTTACTACACCTCAGATTATATATGGATAATAAAAGTTTCGGAAGACAAATTTTTGGATACAGAAATCTCCACTGTATGCTGTAATTTTATCGGCAATTTAATATAAATTTACTACTATTTTTATTTTCTCCAATTTACATATTGACATTATATCTTTCACATACATATTAGGCGAAAGTGTAAAATACCAGTTTTTCTGTACTATCAACAAACATGAACTGGTTATTTTAATAACCAAGTTTTAAACATTGATAACAAATAAAAAAATATTTACTTTACGACTCAGCACGACGACTTAATGTTTCTGCTTTCAAAAAATATCCTTCCCATTTAAATTGGGCATGCAAACACGTATGCACACATTCACAATGATTCTCAAACCTGTATGCATACAAAATTTCACAATTAAATTCCTGAATATTACTTTACCAGTAAACTACAATGTGTTATACTATGGTGATAAACTACAAACTCAGTGCAATGTGTGGACATACCTGCTGGCAAGGCAAAGTACTCCACGAGAGCGTCGTCATCTTTCAGAGTGTAAACAGGTAACAGGTAGGTGCTGAGGGAGCCAGCCAGGAGATTGAGCACAAGCGACTTGGCCTGCCGCTCATCAGCTGACAGTTGGTCCACACTGAATACAGTCACCTTGTCTGATGACACGCCACCACTCGCATTCTGGAGGGCATACAGGTTGATTGCCAACATCTGCAACAAAAACATATTTTATACATTTTAATATACACCTTGCTGCTGCTTTTAATTCATAACTAACAATTAACATTCAAACTTAACTACAGAGTGGAACTGAATTCTACTGACAAACTTCTGAAGGTGACTTGTCATCAAAAAAACCTATAATGACCCCATTCATTGCACAAGTCTTTCTACAATGACCCATTGGGGAACTAAAAAATTTGAACAAAATTGGCCAAAACTAGATTTGGTGCATTTTTTTTTTGTTGCTGCATACTGCATTTCTCTTACTGAGCATTGTACTGGATGAAGGGCATATCTAAAAATAGACACCACCTCCCCTAGGAAGTCAGGGCTACCCAATACTTGTTGCATCCATCCACCCTCCTCCCCTCTCGTGGCCGAATGTTTACATGCGATGTGACTAGCAGCTACTGTTACGTGTTTGTCCTGCCATTGTGCTTTCGCTTGGCAGATACACTTCTACAGAATAATTTTATTAAGACATCTGTTTATTAATATTTGGTTGAAATATCAGCTGGTTTTTTTTCCCAAAAAGCTATTAAAAATTGAACTTTGACTCAGCAAACATATGTTGTCTTCAATGTTACAGGTTTGGTAAGTGATTGGTGACAAAGGAGTTCGCAGATACTTTTATGTGGTGTCATTTTCTTCGGAAGACATCTGTTTACTAACATAAATTAATGTTTAGTTGAAATATCCTCCGGTTTTTCAGCATAAGGCCACCAAAAATTGAATTTTTGCTTGCTGAAAAGTACACTGAAGTTTTTGTAATTGATCAGCATCAAAGAAGGTGACGAATTTCTTTCTGCAGTATTATTCTATTCAAAAAACATCTGTTTATTAATATAAATTATTTTGTTGAGATATCATACAGTTTTTCTGCATAACATCATAAAAAATTGAATTTTTGGTTACCATAAGTATGTTGACTCCAATGTTACTGTTTTTGTAATTGACTGGTGACAGAGGAGGTCGCATCTGCCTTTCTGTGGTATCATTTTATTCGGATGACATTTGACTAATGAATATAATTAATATTTCATGCAAAAATCATGTTGATATAATGCCAGAGATGATTGAACATGGACTTACAATGCTTGGCGAATCCTAGTGCCACTCATGTTTCTAACATTTTGAGTGACAAGGGAAGGCTACGTATAAACCTCTCTGGTATCATTTTTTTTTCTTTTCAGAAAATGTCTGCCTATTAAAAAGAAATTTATAATTAATTTTTAAAAATGTGTCATTTTCATGCTAGACACACTTACCCTTAACAAATAACACCACCACAAAGTTCATTCAAAAAATGGTTTTCCTTTTGAAATAAATTAATATTTTATAATATTTCAATACCAAACCCTCTTTCTTTTTCCCACGAGAAGCACTTGAAAATGGATATCGCACTTGGTAACACACATTGCTCGATGTTAGTTAACATTTTAGGTGAAAATGGGGTATAAAATTTAAGCTTCTGGGGTATCATTGATTAAAATTAATATTTCATAAAAAAATTTTGATTTCATGCAGGAGGTGTCTAAACACAGTTTTCACTGAGAAATAAACCACACTTTGAGAGACAGTTTCAAAATTTTTAGGGGTTAAAACTCATTACTTTAGATTTTTATGAGGATAGCAATTTTACAAAGTCAATCTTGTAAAGGAGTTTAGTGTGTGTTATGAGATGCAGTACAAATACACGTATATGTGGCTTCCCATTTATACATTCCATTTTTGTGTACAAAATAATTCAAAAAGGTGCTGCATGTCAACAACGTTAATCTAGGTCAACTTGACACACAAGAATCAACGGTGTTGTGTGTCAACTGCGAGAATCTATTGTTTACAGTATATACATCCTAAATAATATTATAAATGTGAAAGTTTGTTTGTTTGTCTTCCTTTCACGTCGCAACGGAGCAACAGATCAACGTGATTTTTTGTACAGAGATAGTTGGAGGGCCGGGAAGTGACACAGGCTATTTTTTATTCCGAAAAAATATCTCATTCCGTTAGGAAATTTTTTTTTAGTAAAAATAGTGCTCAGGATACAGTGCTGCATCAATGTAAGTTGTTAGTGTGGTACAAAAGCACGATGTCACACAAAAAAGCAATAGAGGCCCTAAACTGAACTCTACAGGATATACGAAACAATACAGACATTATGGGAAGAATGGTTGTATTACTGGCTGGTGACTTACGCCAAACTCTACCGGTGATTCAGAGGGACACACCTGCAGATGAAATCAAAGCCTGTCTCAAGTCATCAAGCTTATGGGCAAATGTCAATAAATTCAGCTTGACGACAAATATAAGAGTGCACCTCTACAATGACATTGATACAGGACATTATGCTGATACACTATTGAAAATTGGAGATGTGCGGTTAGAAACAGATGCCAAGGGCTGTGTGTCACAATGGGAGATTTTAGTAATTTGGTGTAGAGTGATACGGAACTGATTGCTAGCGTTTACCCCGATCTACAAAGAAATATACATTACGACCAGTGGCTATGTAAAGGAGTGATTCTAGCACCAAAAAATGACATGGTTAGTTAATTTATTTAAGCAGGAATTGAAAATCTTATGTAAAAGTGAAAGGTACGTCAATATATGAAGTAAGTTGTAACAAAATTTAACTGCATACACCACTTGGATATAATTTTTTTTATTAAGAAACATTTTTTAAAAGTTGAATTTTGACAAAAAGACCCCAGTAAGGACCATTGTTAAGGAACTGCAAAATTTTTTGTTAAAAATTGAAAAATTTGAAGGAAATCTGACTAAAAGTAAGTTTTTTGCATTTATTTCGGCCACTAAACGTTGTGATTCATTTCACTACTGTACTAATCTGAAGAGTAGAGA
This sequence comes from Clitarchus hookeri, assembly GCA_002778355.1. NCBI lineage: Eukaryota > Metazoa > Arthropoda > Insecta > Phasmatodea > Phasmatidae > Clitarchus > Clitarchus hookeri. Next base: position 153,674 of record NQII01000156.1, on the reverse strand, counting down.
AAAAGATCTAAAAATAGATACTGCTCACCAACACATCCATCAAGGTCACCAATGTTTACTCAGTCAAGATTGTTTACTCACATGCACCTGCCGCCTGCCAGACTGCCTTTTACAAGTTACACTTCAGAATTGCCTTTTGTAAGGCCATACAGTAATAAAAACACTGGACTGAATCGCTGAAAGGAGATACAAATACTTGACGCGCCACGAGCGCTGTCAGATTCATATTCAAGCCTCGGCCTCTGGTGCTCCCCCTAGTGTACCCGGAGCGCTGAAAGCTGCCCGAGTGTGTGCGCGCGAGTGCACGCACGTGTTTGTATGGTACACTTATGGTGTAGTAAAATCCTTTTTCTTATCAACACAACATTATAGTTATAAAATTATATTATTATGGATGATAATAATAGAGGGAAAAAAATAAAACCATAGCAAATTTTCCTATAACAAAAGTTATTTTAATTTTTTTTATCTTGCCAACAACAGATAAACAATAAATATTAAAATTTTCTCTTCTTATATTTAAAGACATTTTTTTATGGTGAGTATTACACAAAAATAGTGAACAAGCTAAAATCTCCTTTTGTTAAATTATATTATTATATTGCCATGACTACATCATCGGGTACCCACAATCACTTCTTTTAAAATTATGAACTAAAACAAAATTTTTGTTTTGTTACATTATTACTTTCTTTTAATTAGGTTAAAATTTTTTTTTGTAGTTCAACAGTTTCTATAAAATACATTTAGTAATCAAACCACCGACATCGCTTCAGAAAACAAAGTTCGGAGCACTCCCGAGCACATGCAGCAGACAAAAAAAATAATTTAGAGGTTACTTGGACAGCGAAAATATTACAGATGTTACTGCGGTGCTGAACAAAAAAGTGGAATAGTGGTACAAAACGACCACGCCACGATTTGGTGTGGCGCTCACACATCCCAAGGAGGATGAAAAATTGGCCACAAGGTTAAGCAATCAGGAAAACCGGTGAACTGCTAGAAAGTATAACCAAAAGCTTGCAAAATGATTGTAAACACCAAATACAATCACGTTTGAATAAAAAAAAATATCCGCAAACAAACTTACCCAAAATGGCGGTAGCGTGGCCACACATTTTTCTGTTACAGCTGCTATGCCAATGAAAAAACTTGAAACAAATGCTACGAATCAAATACACACATTTTTCTCTCCTTTAAAACTTTTGTTTTATTTCATGGCAGACATTAAAAAATTTTGCTCCTATGAAAATAACATTAAAATTACAAAAACGTGGAAAGCTTTAACTTTGCCGAAAGAATAAAATGTGATTAATATGTCGCTGTTTGTGCAGATGCAAGTCAGTTCAGTAAAACATTTTTTGCTAACGTAACCTCTCACTCGTATTTTCTACAAAAAAAAAATGTTATTGTTATAATATAAAACAGAGTTTTAAGGGCATTTTTTTTTATCAAGCACATTTCAAACATTTTAAACCCTGAAATGTTTCAAAATACATTATTTATGAAACAGACAAACTCACTGTTTGTAGTCCCAGTATTTTCCAAACGTGTGTTGTATGAAAATTAGTGTACAATTACTTCTCTAAAATCACCTTTGTGTGCCATTGATACAAAATAATTTTTTTGCAGAATCATTAATGTTTTCCAAAACCAAATAACTTAACTTGCAAACGGAAATTTTTGCTGTGTTTCAATGGCGGATCTGGCTATTTTATGAAGCAGTGTGCCAATATTACATTTCACTGACAGAAACAAAAAACATTTACAAGCAACACGTTTGTGATCTGCTCTAGTCGCTACAAGCAATTTTCCAATGCATGTGCGTATGGGTGGAGAATGGAAAGCTAGGCGTGGCATGACGAGGTGAGGCAGAATATGGTATCAATCAGGCTGGGTGCACACACAGCTCCGTTTGTTGGCAGAGAGACGGCAAGCCAGCTGCCNAGCCCTCGGGCGACGGTGAAGCAGTGGTCGCCACCTGTACTGGGCTTTTCTTGGAGCCTACGTTGCTGGGCTTGGCTACTTCTAACATAGAGCGTTTTGCCTAAGGGTGCGTGCTTGCGAGCGATGGGCGAGTGGGTACCCTCGTAGGGGTATAGGTAGGTGTGACGTTAAGTGGTCTGACCACCCTAGAGACGTTAGTGAGCCAAGTGAAGGTAGACTGCTTCTTCGGCGGCGTTGGAGGCAGCGGAGAAACTGCACGTGGCATGTGCCAGATTAGGTGCAAGGTTGAGCAGGACATGCTGGATGCAGACCCTCTCTGGCAAGCAACCTTCTCCTCCTTCCAGGTGTATACCTGGCTGGCACCTGAACCTCTACTCTCAAGGACTCCAGCCAGAGTTAGCCCCTGCTTGGCTGCTTTATCCCGCCCAGCCCTATGGTGATGCAACATTTCAGTAGAAATAGAAGGCCGAAATTCTGTTTTAATTTTTGTTGATTCATTCTTCTTCTCCAACAAATTAGACAAAAATCACTGAATTTACCTTATCGAGGATGAAATTTAAAAAAAATTGCAGTAATTATTGATGAAATTATATAAATTTTATGATTATTCTATTTTCCTTTCGTACAGACGCGTCTATCCTCGTCGTTAGTTGCGGTATTTGTTACAGAAAAAAGTTTGATTCAAACCTTAGCATCATACTTTTTGTTATTTGCTCACTGAATGGCTGTCGTCTGACCACGCCACTTTTCTCTTCCAATCAGGAATGACGAGACGAGAGCCAATCAGGACACTTTTCATCAATTTTACGTGATTGAAAATTTGCAATATTTTATACCCTCTAAGGAAAAATAAATAATAACAATAACAAAAGCAATAACCTCTAAATAATTTCTACCACAACATACTCGTGACATAACCAAACTTACGCTGATTTTCACTTAAATCATATACTAAATCTTAATTTTTAAATTATCTTAAGTAACTGTCACCACAACCAAATAATCTGAAACAAAAAAGGTAATAATAATGCCTGAAAATCCAAACGTTAAAGGAAAGCGTAAGGGGGGAGGGGGAGACAGATCAAATAGACAGATAGTGGGTGACCAAAATGAGGTAGGCACGGCCTGATGGAGAGGAAGGTGTTGGCTGTTGAATAAGGTAGTAAGCCTGGACTACTGGCCCTCATTCTAGTGGCTTGGCGAGCGGGACATCGCTAGCAGACCCCAAGTACCAAACTGAGGGTTACAGTATCTGGTTTAGGGGCGTCCGTTCTCATGGCTACTTGACGAGCGAGATGTTGCTGGCAGACCCAAACATCACTTGGAAGAAGGGCTCCTTGTCAGGGTTGGGCCTATCGTTCTCCAGCAAGTAACCTGGCAAGCAAGACGTTGCTGGTGGACCCAGGCACGTACTGGAGGGGCGACAGTGTAAAGTGACAACTGCTCTGGTGTTGCCTACGTAGGTGGGCTTCCCAAGCTCCACATAGAGACAGTTCCCAAAGGATGAGGTAGAGAACGAGGCTCTGGCTCGTGACTATCCCTGCAAGAGTGTTACTAGGATTGGTGATGAAACAGGAGATAGCGAGAGCTAGGTGAAGAACAGAATGCTGGAGACAATTCAACCAAGTCAGATTTATGTATGTTTATTGATTGCTCATTAAACACACATAAACTAACATGCACCCTGACTAGGGCCTGAAGGGCCGAATCTAGGTTGCCAACCCGGTAAGTGACCTATCTAGGTTGCCAACCCAGTAAGTGACCTAGTCTCGGAAGACGCGGCAGCGTGGGGGGTGAGAGCAACCCCAAGTCAGCGGTACTCGAACTAGAGTCAACTGCGGGTGGGCTACGAGGTAGCTGGAAGCGCAGCAGGCTTCAGCATACTGGCGGGCAGGGTGGCAGTGTCTTGCAGAAGACCCTCAACGGTGCTGCGAATGGCAGTGAAGACGAAGTCGGTTGACTATCGGGAAAAGTGGTATCCTACGAAGGTAGATGTGATGTCCGTAGGCTCTCGGGCAGCATGACATTCTGCAACTAGACTGGCGCAGGAAAACCTCTAGCTATACGCTTGGGCAAAATGACGTTCTGTGAATGACTGATGCAAGACAGCCTCGAATTGAGGACTGACAGTTCTAATCATATGCAGTGTACATGGCCAGAGCAAGGGTTGCGAGGTGTGGTGGGAGAGAAAATGAAGAGAAGAGACGTAGAGAGAGCAGCGGCAGTGAGCCGGCTGAGATGGCCGAAGGCGGCCAAAGCTGGCGGCGAGTTCCCCTCTCGCAGCCAAAGGCTGGAGGGATAGAGAGCGGCAACATGATGCGAAGTAGGTTGCGGCGCAGCAGGCGGCAACAACTGGGCAAGCCAAACCTAGACTTCAAGGTGTGCTGTGGCGTGTACAACGTAAAGGCTCTTCTTAGGAGGGGGCCACTGCTGTGGCGACGGTATATGAGAGAATGTAGTCGCTCGTGGCGCGTCACACTTGCCTTAAGGTTGAGACCCTGCTTGTTCAGTGTGACAGCAAAGGGTGCCACGCTAATTGCAACTGCATTAGAACATCTACCTTTCACCACCCTTCTGTTGAGTGTGTACAAAACCCGCGAAGGACCGGGTAATGGAATTGTTATAATAAGTTAACCTTTTGACGCATGATGCTTATTTGAAATATATACATATATAAACACGACTTCGCCTCATCTTACGTATCATCACGTTATCCCAGGCGGGGTTTGAATCATGAAACGACTTGCTACAAGAGCCTACCATTACGTCCCTAGATGCAAGGGCACTCATAGACACGTCAGCCAAGATCGTTTCGGATTTATGTCAGACGTCACGCCAACCCCCTCACGTGTGAGAGAAACTAGCCAAGCAGCCCAGTTAAGCGCCTAAGTTCGCGCAGCAGAGGCAACCCAGCAATACAGAGACGCTTAATTCCACCACAGACCGAGGGATTGCGCTAGTAAGCGCAGCTCTGCCCACCAGAGGAGGAGTTATCCCCTGCACCACCGCGCACGAGACAAGCCCGCGGGCAGGTGAATATATGTCCGCGCACGGCTGAGAAACAGCAGTTCACCTCCAGCAGCTAGCTCCACCACCTCGTGTGCTGCAGTTCTCTGCTGACCCCAACGTCTTCGCAACTACCAGAAGTTCTTCAAGACCTGGACCAGCAACCCCCAAAGAAGTTTTCAACCCCCCTCAACATGCACTACCCTTCCGGTAGAGCCACCCAAAGTCCCTTCTGGACAACGGCATTGAGTTAGTTAAAGACAGTTGTTATTATAGCTACCTAGCCGCATCTGCTCTTGTTCTGTTTAGACTCACGTCCCGTTCACCTGGTTAACGCAGTTTACTTCCGCTCAGTTCCCGATTAGTTAGGAGATAATATGGGCCACAGTGTTTATTCCTCATGGAATAAATACGTTTTCTAACAAACCTCCGAGTACTGATTCTAGGGTGACTGTGTTTATATCCCCCGTTGATGTCTACCCACCAGGGGAAAAAGGAGACTGCGTCTTTTACAACCAATTTTCCAACCTAGAGTAGGACTGTGGGCTCCCTTAACCGGGTGCACGTACGTCGTAAACACACCCATTAGACGGCCACCCATACTGTGCACCTGGTGCGCAATACGGTAGAGCCATAATCACTAGTGACACAATCCACAAGGCGGCTAGTCAACCAGCCCAGCCGACTCACTCCATCCACCGTGCTGAACTGTCGCCGGAAGGAGTGATAGACTGATTCTGTATGTATTTATCGTACATCTCAAGAACTAATAGCCTGAGCAGACAAACACAAAATTCTAAGAACCAGCAAAATCTAAAATGCAAAGTATATATACAAAATACAAAGTCAGCAAGCATAAATATTTGCAACAAACGTACCTGTACTAGTTTCCAAGATGACAGACTCTCTGTCGCCACATGGGCTGTCAACATGGTGGTTAAAATTTTGACATACTTCTCTGCCTGCTGAAGTTCAGTGCCTGTGTGCAACAGTCCATGAACCTTCAGAAACAATGAAATATACTCCGAAACAGATAGCTTGGAGCGAGAGTCCACATTCAGCCTGCAACACAGTTAACACAATCAAAAACAAAAGAGGAGTTTTTACCATTTGTTGTAAGGTTGACAGGTATGTGTACTAAAGCGATAAAACCTATCATGTAAGAGAAGAGACACATAATACATATAAAATAGGGATGGGTCGGTTTGGTTCTTCGGTTCCAATTTATGTCGGTTCTTGAGGTTTGACTCGGAACCGGTTTTAGGTTAACAACAATTACTCGGTTCTTGGTACTACACAGCAATGGCAAAACTCTGTTGTTACAAAAATAACTATGGTATTTACTCATGTATAGCACCGCGCCCTTTCTTCCCAACATAAAGGAAAACATTTCTGGGGTACTTGCTTTACATGGAAAAACAATCAAGGAGTGGTAGTCGTAAACTGTTCAGTGATGTTTGGAGGGAAGTGTATGGGAACAGTCTGTTATCTCATCTCTCACTCTTACATCAACACTCCTCTCCCTTCTCTCTCTCTTTATCTCTCAGCCCTCCCCGGCAAACAACACTGCTAGCTGATCGATACATTCCTCCAAGCCTTCTTTGTTTGGCTGGATGGCCTTGGGCCGTGAGTAAGAGAGGAAGAAGACGTATTTTTTTTTGAGGTGTCACATTCCAGTTCGGCAAAAAAAAACCAGGGAGTCACTGTGTAAAAGGCGCAAAAAAAAAGGGCCACCCAGGCACCATAAAAGACGCAAAAAAAATGGGCCACCCAGACACCATAAAAGACTAAAAAAAGGGGCTGCCCAGACACCATAAAAGAAGCAAAAAAAATATAAGAAATCCGGCGGCCCACCACAGCTGTTGACCTTCTTTTAACGAACTTTTTGTAAGTTACCTTTATCCTACAGCACGCCACAATGTTTTGGTTTGAGGGCCATGAGTTATTTAATTAAAGTATTTTCCAAACATATCACAATCACCACATATTAATGTAAAAAAAAGAATAATTTTTTACACATTTACTAACCTTAAATAAATTTAATACAAGTTTATCTGTATACATTAAAACTTATCTTCACACTTTGTTATTGTTCAATTCTTCCATATAACGGTTAAATAAAACATTTAATGAATTTTACCTGCATTGGTTTAATAAAGTTGCAAGCAAAAGGCAAGTATTCAAAATACATAGAACCGATATTTAAATTGTAGAATCGGCACCGGAACCGTAATCGACATTTTTGGTTATTCGACCCATCCCTAATATAAAAGAAGCAATTGAACTGAAGGCTCAACAGTGACTTGGCACAAAATTCTAGAGTTAAAAAGATGGTTAATTTTAGATGACTAATACCATGTAATCATTAAACATTTTTTCATACATGCTCTGCATGAAGCATATTTGTATGGGTGTGTGGGGGTGGAGGCCGAGGCAGAGATAGGTGGCTGTTGTGATATACAGTCGGATCGTGTATATAGTCTGACAGGGTTCCTGAAAATGGCCTCGCAAAATCGCCGCAGGCAGATTTTGATACCCCAAAAAGTGCATTATAAGTGCGTTTTTCGCATTAAGTCTGTTTTTAATCATTTCTGGTGCAAAAATAACAAGTTTTTTAAAATAAAATGTTGAATTATTTCAATAGACAGACATCACCCAAAAAAAAAATTAGAATCCAGAACGGTATACACAACCGTCTTTTGTCATAAAAAAAAAGTAAACATCAGGCGTCGAGTTACTTTAAGCAAGCGCAAAGTCCATTTCAAGTAGCTTCTTGTGGAAAAATCAAACAATTTATTAATGAAATATTAATTAATTTCAACAGACAGATATCTCCCAAATAAAATTATACCCCAAAACATTACAGTGTTTATCCGAGTAAGTGTGGCACATTTTATGCAGATTTTGTGTGTCCAAAATATAGGGTGCAACCCTTCTATAGATTTTTCTTTTGCCAAAAAAAAAAAGTTTATTTTACTGTGGGATACAATATGTGTATAAATAATTATACTGTGTTGGTTTTTTGTAAATAAAACTTACATACGACAATACAAATTATTTGCATATGTCAAAATACCTCAACACTGCAGCGTGTGAATTGCGTGCTGCGTGCGCCATGCGTAGCCTGCCAGCCCAGCTGTCAATCTTGGCCGGCTGTTGCTGGGCTGGCAATGTTTCATGTGTGCGTGGAGGAAGGGGGCATTCTAAAAATACCTGTAGACCATCCAGCCAGTGTGTGTGTACGGGGGAGAGGGGC
>NQII01000156.1:132222-145256 GCA_002778355.1 Clitarchus hookeri | reverse complement strand
GAGAGGGAGAAAGAGGAAACGAGCAAGCTGGCTGGGCAGCTGGAATGATACAAAGCAGGACTGACAGGTATGGAACGTGCAGCGATGTGCAGTGCAGTAATCATTACACACCATCGACTGACAGGTATGGAACGTGCAGCGATGTGCAGTGCAGTAATCACTACACACCATCGTTAAGCTGACATGACATAAAGGAAGTGTCACTTTTATTATTATGTTATCAAACAATATTACACACATATTTATATTTGTAGCCAAAAAATGTGTATGGGTCATCAACAAATTGAAGTACAAAATATCAATCCAAAACTGTAAATCCGATCGTAATCCAATAAAAAATAGCATAGCAGGTCGTTAACAGTCAATACTGTCAATTCCAAACAGAATCTAAACTTGAAAATCAAAAAAGAGAAGCCAAAATCAAATTTATAAAATCATTAAAAAACGTATTCAATAGCCAAGGGGGAAGAGGGGTGGGTAGGAGAGGGTAGGTGAAAGACAGAATCCCTTTGTGACATCACATGTTGTGCAGCACAGGGTAGATTAGCCTTCAGATGCTGTGCATTTGTTTCAAAACACCACTGCCACATCTTTTAACTGATTTTCCCGGTTTTTTTTTCTTTCCATATTGCGGCGTACAAATTAAGAGTAGCAATATTAAAGCCCATATATTTTATCGCTGTGAACTGGCAAACATATTTTTAATCGGTTTTCATTGTGATTTTTTGATGGTTCCGCAAGTTTTCATTGGGATTGATTTCTGGCGACTGTGAAGGTGTTGCCATCCAGTGTGGCATGTTATATGACAACCACTGAGGCTGTATGTTTAGAACAGTTATCTGGGTGAAGACGTGGTCCCCAGTAAGAACTATAACGTTGACACTCTTGGGACAGTGATGCTTCAGAATGTTAATGTAAAGTGAGTGGTCAGTGTGCGGCTCTTGGTACCATCAATGAGACAAAACTAACCTACACCACTTTTACTCATACACCCCCGAACAAGTATGGAACATACACCATGTTTCAATGTAAATGTAAGAGCGTTTGTGTCTAGTTCACAGTTTGTTCTTCGCCAAACTATTACTATCCATCTGACTTGAAAAGGTTGAATTTACTTTCAATGGTAAATACAACCTTCCTCCAGTATTCATAGCTGTCGTTTTTCTGTTTCCTAACATACATAAGTTGTTTTAGTCTGTTTGTCTGACTGATACAGCATTTCCTTCTGGATGTTTGGCCATTATATCCAACTTCATGACACACATTTTGTATCGTTGCTGTGACATGCTTTCCTAATTTCCGTTTAACCTCAGCTGTAAACTTCACAGCACTCAGTTTTGGGTGTACTTTAACTTTCCTGACTACATTGCATTCTCTTTGCATTATACTAGACGGGAGACCACTTCGTGCTTTGATGTGACATGTTCTAGTTTCACGAAACCTGTAGATGATGTTCAAACCTGTACTAATGGGTCTGTTTATAATCCTACTAATATTATAAATGCAAGAGTCTGTGGGGGTGTGTGTGTGTGTATGTTTGTTACCACTCAGCTCCATAACGGCTGAACGGATTTAGATGAAATTTGGTATGTAGGTACTTTAGGTCCTGGAATAGGACATAGGATACTTTTAATCCCGGAAAATTGTACGGTTCCAGTGGAATAACAACAAAACGTAATTCTGCAACGGCTAGAAACGTGACCGAAATATTATTTTCCTCTGGTGTCAGAGTTTATCAGGCCGTAAAGTCTACAATTTGTGTACCGGCCGGTAATACAAACTTATTTTATCCTTGTCGCACAGTTCCAAAATGTGTGAAACACTATTCATCCTTTGCGAACAGCTACAATGCCGTACATAATATTCTTTGCAGTTACATATCCTTTGTGTGAGTAATGGTTCTAGAGAAGGTTGCTGTAATGCTTTGTCAAAATAAATATATTGACAGGTCACTTTTAAAATTGTTTCGGCTGCAGCTAAAGTTTAGATACTTCAATTCAGTCGGCTAGACATTGCTACTATTTGTTATGAATCAATCACGGTAAAACTGCAAATATTTTGCACGTTTTTCATAATTTCACTAGCAATTTTTATTTAAGTGAGGAAATGTAGATTTTATTTATATTTTGTGATTTAACGTCGTGCGAACAATAACAATAGTATATTATGTGCAGCAGCCATAATTAATAACCTACTTTTATAATGTACATTTTACGTTTTTAAATTAAAAAGTTTGATTTCTTAAAATACAACTGAAATCACATCTTGCACAGAAACAAATGCAAATATTTACTGTTAAGGGTAGACATCACCGTTAGGAATTCTGTGCATTTGGAATCAAAATCGAGAAGTGAATCAATTGCATAGAATTGGTAGAATCAAGGAATCAAATTGACACATCCTTAATTAATACCAATAAGCTAATAAATTTGACAAGGCCTTGTTTTATTTCATTAGTCTACACTTATTCTCATACAAAACTGAATCTGTTATTTATTAAAGGTAGCAAAAATTATATTGCTCAAGACAAGTGATAATAATTTCAAAACTCTTAACTAATTTAATACATCACAAATCATTTTTAATGATTCACAAAATCATGAGCAATGATGAGATGCAAGCTGTGCTGAATTCATATTACTTACTGCTCCTCCGCACTCTTGTTGAATGTGCGTGCTAGGTTGGTGGCTGCGGCAGGGAACAAGTGCCTGACAGTAACACTGCGTACATAGTGAAACACCGTGCTCAGACGATCCCCACGACTTGCTTCTAGGAGTGCCAGTTGGTTATAAGGCTGGCCACTATGGGGCGACAGCTGGACAGCATGCCTGTCATGATCATCAGTTACACATGTATTCTTATTACTTACAAAACAATAACAACATTTAGTACCTAAATTGTGAAGAATTCCACTGTTTCTATGTAGATGCACTGGGGATTGCAACATTTTGTGGAGGATTATATTTATTTAAAAAAATCAGGCTTAAACATGCCCCACTCACCCTTAAGAATATGTAACTATGCTAGCTAGTGATCATCTTTCAAAAGTAAAACCAAAATGTTTGCCCTGTTTCTGCCACAACTTGTTCTGTATATAAACCCCACAAAGTATGAAGTTGTAAGTTTTTGTAATGTGTGCAGTGAGCTGTGCAAACCCCTCCTGGAAATGAAGTGACATAAAAGAAATAAACACAGGTGCAGAAAGCGACCTGCTAGCCTGGGAGATAAATAGTGGAGTAAAGAGATTTGCGTGGTATTTATCAATGGGACCTTGATAGCTGATGAGAGTGAAACAAGGTGGCAACATGAAATCCCCACTAAAACTCACCAACCAGCAGTATTGTCCTGCATGATTCCCACGTGCGAAAATCCGGAAGTGCTCCCACCGGAAATAAAACCCAGTTCGCCTTTACACGCGAACAAGTGGGAAGTGAAGTGGAAAGGTCAACCGACAGTGATGAAGAGAAATCAAGCAGGGATATGACTTTACATGCAGTCTAACAAGTATAGGACAATCACCCATAAAAAAAAGAAAAACGAGGACAGCAAAATATTTAAGAAAGAAAGTAATGCAAATTTCTTCTGCAATTCAAGAAACAATATTTAAAATCCCAATATCAGAAGAAACAGAGATACAGAAGAAAAGCTGCAATGAAAAAATATTGGAAAAATTGAAGGAAAAAGGAAAAGTTTGAAGGCTGCACAGAAAGAAGTATGAAAGTACAAATTTTGACTATTTTACCCAAAGACTAGAGTATTATCAGAATACAGAAGGAATTGCCAACTGCAAGAAACTACACGACACAGACATCAAAGAAGTTAGTGAGGGAAAGAGGAATAATGGCATCACCAAATACAAAACCTGGGAGAAATATAGACCACAATGTTGTTGATACTGTTCAAAAGTTTTATACAGATGACAGTGTAAGCAGAATAATGCCTGGAAAGAAGGACTTTGTAAAACTTTGAACTGGTGATACCGAGAACACAAACAAAAGAGGCTTCTACTAAACAATCCGACTGAGATATATGCTCTGTTCAAAGACAAGCATCCAGGTGTAAGAGTCAGTTTCTCCAAGTTTGCATCTCTACGTGCTAAACACGTTGTTTTGGCAGGATCATGTGGGACACATAATGTATGCCTCTGTACAACACACCAAAATATGAAGTTGTTAATAGATGGATGTAATCTGACCAAAGTAATGGAAGGATACAATCTGTAAATGTATCACTATTATGTGTAATCCACCCCAGGTTAAATGTTTTTTTTTTTTTTTTTTTCAAGAATGTGCAGAGTCCAGTACCTGATAACATGAAAATCACTGGAGACTACATTTGAGCAGAATTCATTTCTAAATTGTTACAGTTACAAACTCACTCTTTCATCGCATGTCAGCAAAAGAATCACCCAAAGGATCTGAAAGATAATTTGGACGTTGGTGAGGTAGTTGTTCTATGTGACTTTGCAGAAAATTATTCTTTCATTCTGCAAGATAAAGTTCAGGGATTTCATTGGAACAATGCAAAGGCTACAGTTCATCCCTTTGCCATATACTACCGTGATGTATCAACAGGGGAAATTATTCCTACAAACCTAATAATAATTTTGGATTGTATCCAACATGATAACACGGTACATACTTTTCTGAAATACCTTGTTCCATTTTTGAAAGGAAAAGTTACATTACATAAAATATATTACTTCTCTGACGGCCTTGCTACTCAATATAAGAATAAGAGTAACTTCTTAAATTTGATGCATCATGTAGATGATTTTGGAGTTTGAGCTAAGTGGCACTTTTTTGCTACCTCCCATGGCAAGAATACATGTGATGGTCTAGGGGGAACATTGAAGCAGTTGGCAGCAAGAGCATGTTTGTAACGTCCCTACAGACCAAATTATGACCCCGAGACAACTGTATGAATGGGCTGTAAGTAGCTTGCATAACACGAATTTTGCTTACATCACTCAGGAAGAGGTCATGAATGAAGTGAAGTTGTTGTCTGAAAGGTGTGCAAATGCTAAACCAATACCTGGAACACAGAAGCTTCATGCCTTCCTACCTGTGATGTCTCACAAAATTATCGTGAAGAAGTTTTCCAATGAAACTGTAGGTGAAACTCACTACACGAATGGTGAAAAACATACATTGTCTGTGGATGAAGTTAGAGGATTTGTGATATGTGTCTATAGCAGTGGGTGGTGGTTAGGGTGTGTGCTGAATATATTTGAAAGTTCCCGTGAAGTTTATATTAGTTTCCTGCATTCATAAGGTCCCTCCCCATCGTACATATATTTTCAGCATCCAGACATTATGAACATTCCCATTGAAGATGTGCTCACTACTGTAGATCCAAGAACTGTAACTGGAAGGACATGTTTTGGCAGCCTTCGACACCAAGACTTCTGAGGACCAACTAAGGAAAAGGAAGCCACTGTAACCTGCGTAATGGTAATTCGTAAATGATTTATATCCAAGAACACAGTCAGTGTATAATGCATGTATTTATAATTATTAGCAATTGTACCCAATTTTGTATTTTCCATTAATATCTAACTACTAATTTTGTGCAGTACACCACATTAAAAATTCTAGTTATTGATCCCAGGGTCATCCCAAAATGAAACTTATGCTCCTTACAGCCAAAAACATACATAACTTTTTTTTTTCAAGGTCAAACCTTATATGACATGACCTTGAACCAATAACTTAACTAAAACATTATAAACTTATTTTTATCTTAAACCCCACTTTTTCAGCTTTCAATTAAGCCCTACATCAACATTCTAGCTTAAATACAAGGAAAGTAATGTTTTTCCTCGGCCTTGAATGGCAAAAAATTTACTTTTTCCACAAGTTGGCAATCCTGCTGCACAAAAAGTATCACTCACTGGGGGCTGTAACTTAGCAAATGTACTTTACCGCACACCTTTCACCAAGTTTCATGAAATTCGGAAATGGTGATGCCAACAGATGTGTGAAATGAAATGGAATGGAATGACCCAATAGAAATTGAAATGAATGTGAGTGTGTACCGCTAAAAACAGCAAACAGTAATAAAATGATACATGCTACTAGTAATTGAAATAAAGAAAATCTTCTCAAGCCAGCTCAAATACATTTTAGCACGAGTCTTTACTTCATGGTACACTTTGGGTAAAAGTCTTATTTAAAAAATTAATAAGATAAATTGAACAAACTTAGCTGTTTCAAGTATGAGTTGATTCACAGAGTAACCATGTATTAACTCGGCTCAATTCTAGAACAAAGTCTAGACAGAATTAAAAATCTAATTCTTCTTAAATCTCAGATTTATTCATATTCATCATTCAGAATTTTCAAATATCAATAATTTTTTTTTATTTACTCACTGATGTAATACCTAATTCTTTTTAAAAATAGAAACATAGACAAAAGCATTTTACGCAATAGAATCACATCACTAGCGCTCATTTATCAAATAAAGTACCCTGCTTGACATAAAAAAAAAGGGAAGTGAAATTGTAATTGTTGGAGAAATGTTAACATTTATTAAAAAATGTATGAAGTGTAATAAATATTTTAACCTTTGAAAATCATGCCAGATGTAACACATTCACCTGGTTTTCTTAAATAAATATTATACATTAAACATTTAACACTGCTATTAATATTAAAGTGTTTTAATTTTTTATAAACAAAACTTTTACCCGCTTATTGTCTTCAAATAATTTTTTCTATAAAAAAAAAATTACTGGCACTAATTTGTGATTACCTAGAGCACAGGCCATGCTCACAACTTGCCTGTAAAAAGCTTCTGCTTCTCTGCTCTGGTTGCGGTAGCGTGCAACGTCTCCAAGGTGCACAAGGCAGTGCTGGCAGATGTAGTAGCACGAGTTCTTATTAGGCTGGTTGAAGTGATCTGAGCCCTGCCACACTTTCCCATTACCATACACAGAGTCCTTCCTGCAAATACAACCACCATTAACACACAATTTTTGAGGATCATGCTGTAATTTGATAACTACCAATCAATCATTAACACACTGGACACAAGGGCACATATAGCAGCTGTGGTGGTGTAGTGGTCAAACTACTCGCCTTCCACCTAAGTGAATCTGGTTCGATTTCCGGTGGGGTTGCTCCCAGATTTTTGTACGTGGGAATCGTGCCGGACGATCCGATAATCTGTGGGTTTTCTCGGGATCGCTCGATTCCCCCACCTTTGCATTCCAGTGCTGCTTCTTACTCACCTCATCAGCTCTCAAGACCTCAATGTTAAGAGCCATCCCCAAAGCTCTCCACTCCACTCCACAAGGGCACATAAAATAAATTAACATCCCCCATTGCAATGGACAATGTGCACATTTTCTTCTAATGGTTATTTTAAACAATTATACCAATATTATAATTATAATCCATTCACAGTTACTTCACACTTTTCTGAAGCCCTGCTAAAGTTCTACTTCCAGGATATTCTTCTGCCTCTTGCAAACTAAGCTTAAACAAGTCTAGAAAATTACACCAAAGGACATCACACCAAATTTGTGCGCACTCAGATGCAAAAATATTTTGCATGAGAACTATTTTTTACTAGGCACTACCAACACTCATGTTTTATCACTATTTTTATATCTATTTATTACAAACGAAATATTATAATTTATAAATAAAATATAGGTAAAATTTTAATTTAACTAAAAATAAGATACTTCTGTGTTAACAGAAGTATAAAACGGCTGTGGTACATGGCGTATTTAAGAAATTACTAAACACATCATACTTGGGGTGATTTTTCAAAGGTTTGATTCAAATAGACTATACAAGTATTACTGCTGAGAAAATTGATTCAACAAGTTATATAAAACAAAACTACTACAGTTTAAACACCAACCAGAACACAATGTAATGTCAAAAAACTTGCTCATAGCTTTTGTTTCCATTGTTCAGGAAGCATGTTTGTGAAGAGTCATTTTAATGTTGTGGGTACCAAAAATAATGAACTAACACTACCAATAAATCCTAAATGGTATAAGTAAGATATAGCAAAACACCTATTCAGATACGTTTGGAATTTTAAACATATGAATTTTTTTTTGTGTGTTAGTGACATACTCTTGTGTTTACTGGACAAATAGCGTATTTAATGACTTATTCCTTTGTGTGCTGGGCATATCTACATTTTAGTTTCCCATGTTGCTGACAATGTGAATTCACAGTTGGCAGAACCTGGTGCAAAGCAACTCGCCAAGAGTTGGCGACCTTCCAGCAGGAAGCCAATTGTTTGTGGATCATAATGGTAGTGAGTTGTGCTATCTGGCAGAGTCACTGCCAATCAGTGTTTCAATTTTGCATCTTTGGTTAATTATTTGTTTATAGTCAACTTTTTTATGTAACAAAAATGTATTTTTCACTGTCCCACCAAAAACTATACAACAGCTTTTAAATGACTGCACACTATTTGACTAGGCCTGGAAGCAGGCAGGCTTGATAATTAAATTATTTTGCACCCACATTTTCAATTTTTTTTGGCATATTAAGTGTTACTTAAAAAAGTAATGCTGTATTTTGAAATAACTTTTCACGTGAATAATGACATTTCTGTAAATGTCTCATGCAATAACTGTAACTGTTACAAGAAAGCACTGCAGAACTACAATGAGTGTATAAAGTAACTGTATCCATTTAACAAAGAAAAGAGATCGCAAATAAACATTTGTATAATACAGATTTTTTTTATAGATTGGCATAACACAAAAAAATTATTTTCATACCTACCTGTTAGGATTTTATCATTGAACACAGCAGGGTTGCTAACTTATTGTTGTCAATTATTGGTATTCATTCAGATTGTAATATTTCTGTACCATCACCAAAATTTCTGTACATACAATACACGTTGTGTGTCTATACATATACCTATTCAATATCACACACACGTGCACGCACACACACGTTAAACTATGTTCAATTTACATAATAGGCCACTGTAGCCGTAAACAATAATCAAATACACATTGGCCTAAACCTATTTTCAACTTCATGTTAAAAACTAGTGATGGGTCGAGTCTCGAAAAATTTAGTCAAGTCGAGTCAACAAAGATCGACTCGTCACTCAAGTCAAATTTTTTTTACAGCAGACATCAAGTTACTGAACATGTAAGTCGAGTCACGGTGCTTTTAGGTTTTATAAACAACAAATATTGGCACCTAACAATTACTTTTTGTCTCTCGCAAATCAATAATTTTACATTACTAAACTGCTAAAGTTGCGCCGGAATACATGCCTTGACACTTGGTTGACGTTTGTGATGTTTCGCTGTGATAAAATCAAGTGAGCATTATATTTGTAACTTGAGCCATTTTGCTTCCCAGCAAAGCACTTCCTCTTTGCTGCCACGCTGGGCGACATCAGATAACGGGACCCTTGTAAAGGTTGACAAAATATGCATAACGGTAAACTTGTCATTACTTTTCTCAGCCAATTACTGCTTTAAAACATGTGTTTAAAAAAAGCAGCTATTAGGTAACAAAAACTCTAAATGTGGATTACATGTCTGCTCACAATTATTAGGTTGGTAACAAACATTTTAAAATGTGGACTGCTTGTCTACTCACCCAGTGGCATGCTGACAGACCAGCCTGAAAGCTACCGTGCCACTCCACACCTCTAACAATCATATTATTTTTTTATCAGCATCACGCGGCTGACATTACCATTCCTACTCTCTGCCTCACGTAACTTGACAAGATTTTGACAGTTTGACGAAAGTAGTTCCAATGTTTACTTTTTGTTTATGTATCCTTTCACCATCAGCTGGTGCATCAAGTGCCAGCTGTATATTTTATGAACATGCTGTCAGCTATACCACTTGTCAATCTTTGTAATGCTAAACAAATTTTGGTACTTCTAGACTGACATCTGTCTAAAAAATTTGTAGGTTATAAAAATTAAAAATAGAAAACATTGCAAAAAATGAAATATTCAAATCTCTTTTAATTTATCAGGGACAGCGAATTTGGGTTAACATTTGCGACACTGTAATTGTAGTTCTTATCACACTTTGGACGTTACAGCTAATACGTTAAGACTGGAGATAAAAGTAATTCAGGGAACTTGCTTGACAACACACTTTCATTCGCTAACAAACAGCTCACCCAACGACTTTTGCAAAGCAGTTATTCTGCAATTACTGATACTAAACAGAGCTTGAGTTGAAAATATGTAGCGTGAAATAACGTAAGAATTGATTAAAAACTACCCATGCGCATCCCACTTTCTTTGTTTTATTAATACAGTATAATAACAACACAAAAACAAAAAGAAAGGTTTGCGGGAAGAAAAGAACATGATGTGTAATAGACGTAGGCGTAACGATTACTGGCCTAATAGAAATTACTAGTAATCAAAATCGATGTACACTGAAATACATGTTACTTTATGAATTATACAGAGCTCGCAGAAAAATAAAACCATTGATATCCTCTTGTAAATTTGTTATTTTACACAAGAAAGTTTTTTGTTTCTGCCTGGTAGTGTAACGGGAGCCCGCTGAGAGATGGCATAGCAGGGCTTATCGTGAGCCGAGCATGTTCAACAACAGGTAGCAGCACATTCACCTGCCTCTTGATCCCGTCTTTTTAAAAGTTCACTTTTCTCCTATTACTGGCTCAAGACACGAGTTTAAAATATATTTCGTCAAATTATTTTAAAAATAATAAAACAATAGGTACCCTGCAATATTTCTGTGGGCTTTTGAAATTAATATCAAGCATGGTGAGTGGGGATATGACGTTTCATTTGAATACGGACCGCTTTAATTTGAATTTCATTTTGAACACCTCTACATAATTACTTTAGCAAAAAGTTTAGTTTGTAACACTAACAGGTGTTTTGTGACCACATACAACATTTTCCGCGTATTTTCTGCTTGTCTGATGTGTGTCGGTAGTGTAGTCAGAATAGTCAACGTAATATTAATTTTCATTTGTTCATGCATCAGCTGATACAGGATTTTGTATATGGCACGTTGTTTGTTTCGTATATGAAAATTTGCCACTCACTGACTGTCAAGATCTTGCTAAATTATATGAGAGAGAGAGTACCATAGTCACTCACTCGTCAGCAAGAGGGAAAAAGTAGCGCTGTGAATCACTCTACCTGGCAAAGAATTATTCTTATTGGTAGAAACTAGTCCCAAACTTTTTCTTGGTAGATTGTGACTATAAGAGGGGGAGGAGTTTTAAGGAGCAGGCGTTTTACCCATGTACATAGGTACACATTTACACTTTATGGTGCAAACTCGATTTTAACTAAAAAAATTCTATACTAAACTCGACTCGACGCTGTAAAAATCAAACTCGCCTATCACTAATAAAAACAAATCTGTTCAAAATAAATCAACAAATAATTTGAGGTACACGTTTTATTCCTGAATTAAAATATGTAAACCTGCAAATTGTAAAACCCTAAATTAAAACACACGTGTAAGCATGAATGTTCTGCAGCGCAAACAAAGTCAAGAAATGTGCATACAAACATTTCAAAATATTTTAAAAGCTCTATAATATTTTAGAAAAATAAACACATGTAACTTATCATCTCAGGCAACAATCACCATGTTAACAGTACCAACATAATAAAATGTTTCTTTCAATCATGAAACAACAAACCGGCTCAAATTTGTTGTGAATAATTGCACTGACAATACCCACTTAAAAACTTATTTTTTCTATTTTTATCTGAACATTTTTTGCAACGTGATTAAAACTCAAAATACTTATACAGTAAACTCTTGATTCTAAAAACTTTCACGGTTCCCAGGAAAGGGTTGTTATTTTGAAGGGGTCGTTATTAGAAAAACCTTTTCAATTAATTTTTTTTCATGGCTCCTCAAAAAGGGTTGTTATTTTAAGAGGGTCGCTATTCCAGGGGTCTTAGAAATGAGATTTGATTGCAGCTAGATGATAAACTTAAATATAAACTTTAGTTAATGTTTTGAATAGTCCTGACAAAACATGCACATGTGAAAATTTCCGCCCATTTTGTGTACAGAATGCACATTCATACATTTTCCACACATCTCTTTTTATACAAAGGAATTTCCATATGTGTATGGAAATTTACCTACAGTTGGCAATGCTGGAACACAGACTACATGGAATGCTATACTAGCCAACTCAGAGTAACAAATTACAATGCAGTAGTTGATGAGAAGTCAATGTTATATTTTTTGCCTAATTTATTCTGAACTGTTTTTTTCACAGATATAGTACGAACTGTTACATGCCATTTTTGGTGACTTCACACTTTATTAATAACAGAATCATCCCAATTAACATAACTAATTGAAAACTACATACATCACAAAAATTTGTTGTACAACTATGTCATGTATTAATGTGTAGTCACATTGTAAAATAAGGGCTCAGTTATACCTAGTTATCCATAACAATTCATACCTGCGAAAAGGCAGGTCAAGATCAAATGCAGTGCAAATCTCCTGCAGAAGCATCAAGTAGAATCCACTGGCTGCCTCCAGGGACAAAGATAACATCGCCTGAGATTCTGCTCGCTTTAAGTTCTGTAAGAAAAGGAAAAAAAATTGCTGTAACAAGTAGAACACTGTAATATTATTTTGACATAAACAATGCCATGAATATATCTTAGCAACACAAAATAAATGTTTATTGCAAAAATTGTGTAAGGGAAACCACAGGCGTTATTTTGAAAAAGGAAACAAGTGTTAGTTTAGAGTCGGAAATGTACGTTGGTAAGTTTGTACAGGCAAAAGCAGGAAATTGTGTTGGGGGAATGGTATAGATGATGATGCAAACAAATGGTGCGGGTGTTTGGTGTAATACGCTGCAGGAAGAGAGGACTACATGCGACAGGGATTAACGCTCCTGAGGGGATGAATGTGTGTGTTAGCCATGATGACTTGGGGATCAGGCAGGCAGCAACTGGTACTTGAGTGGCACAAGTGTTCATAAGGGATTATGACTTTGTCGTGTGACGGTTTAGGAATTTTAGAGCGATGCTGGCTCACAACC
>NQII01000156.1:0-131532 GCA_002778355.1 Clitarchus hookeri | reverse complement strand
CCAAACCTTCAGAAACCAGGACACGTGTTTTGAAAGGCATTGTTCTGCGTTCTACCACTCCACCCCCCTCACCACCTCCCCCCCACAAGGCGCCACGTGCCGACAATTAAGACTGGAGGCTTGCAAGCATAAAAGCCCGTTTCTAAAGTAGTGGGGAAACAGTTGATTATCACCACGCCGAGGGAAGAGTTGCATCAAGGAATCGCGAGAAGACGTGAGCACGAGTCCGAACTGCAGTCCTGGGAGACGGCAGCACCTGCGGACCTTCTTCCAAGGCCTACCACTTCGCCGGAGCTCATTCCCAGATGACAGCCTACCAACACTCACCGCTGAGTTAAGTATAAAAATCGTCGCCCAGAGAAGCCCCACTCAACCACGAAGTCGCCCAGTGAATACGAGTAGTCAAATTAGGTACCACACCTCGGAAGGGCTGATGTATGTAGTACTTGTGTAAACTCCAGACAATATATTCGTCCTTAACAAATGAAACAGTAAAAGGCTTCATTATTACAATACCCTCAACCTCCAAGCACATTATAGTCTGTGCCTGGGGGCATTAACCACGACACTATAAGCCACACTGTCTTCCACAGTGGCGGTATAGCGTCAACTTAGAGGAATTAAAAGCCGGAATAAGGGGTGGCGGCTAGGGCAAGGCGAACGGGCAGGGGCCCTGCCCGATTACATAGTGCAACGTTCTTACATTGAATTGTAGCCTACATGAGAAAATTTTGTTCGGAATGCAGGACCTTTTCTCCAACTTCCAATGGTAAGGGGTACAAACGGGGCTGCCAAGCAAACAGAACTGTCTGATTAACTTAGTAATTCGCCAAGGCAATCCCAACCAGGAGAGAAAGAGCGTAGCCAACTGTATACAGGCAGACACCAGTATAATTTGCAATATTACTCCTGAGGGAAATATTAGTCTGCAGACCAATGTCAGGATTAAAAATTTTCTTCAGGTTTCAGTAGTGATAAGGCTTATGCAGGCGGCAAAGATTGCCCCAAATAGCTAAATGTTAAGCAATGGAGTTGTTGCAGCGGTAGAATTTGGTAGAGTGACGGGAAAATCACATGTTAAAGGAGGATGGGGTATGGATCATGGAATTTTTCACGTTCATAGAGCATCAGAAAAGGGACGGAGGGTCCTAGAGGTGTTATAATGTTGTTAATTTGAGCCTGTGTGGTGAGGGAAAAATTTTTAAGGTGGCCCCTTGTAATGAGTTACGTTGTGTTGCATGTGCTGAGGAGTTGACAGGAAAGGATATTATTTTTGAGCTCGTGCCGTTAGCTGAATGTGTAGAGTCTGAACCGAGTATATTTGGAGTTGAGAGTTTGGAGGTTCCCGTGGTGTTCAGAAGACATGAATTTTTAAGTGATTACACCATGCATGTGTTGAATGAAACTATTGTTACCGATATTTTAGAAAATAAGAATAAGAATTTAGGTTACTGTACAGTCTGATGTAATTGATAGTTTGGATTTAGGAGAAGATAGTTGCGTTATTTTGATTTTGTCCCATGTGAAGAACAAGTACGCAATTTATGTGAACAGCTAAAGTTAAACATTTTTTAACTAGTAGATAGAGATAACTGTGTTACAATTTAAAGGAAATATAAAGATGTATTTCTTAAGAAAGGTCAAGTTTTATAATGTAATACAGTAGAGCAACCATCAACTGGAATTCCCTCAAACGGAACTCCCCGTATACAAAACTAATTTTCCAAAATATTTCAAGCGTCGCAAATTGGTGCCATAACATTTCCACGCTCGCAAGAGATCTTTTTTTGCTTGCACCAGACTACATGCCAGCTAGCCGCACACAAACGTGCCAGCGCAACTCTATAAGTAGCCAGTCGTTGCATCATGCACTAGTGATGAGTTGTTTGTTTTGAGTCAGGTATAAAAATACATTTCCGTGTTTATGTTATAAATCTTTTTTTAATAGTTTCACAGATTATGTTGAGCAAATGAAAGATACCAGCTTCTAGCGATACAGCTAAACAGCAAAGGGCAATACTTTCGATTCAAGAGAAACTGAACATTAAAAAAAAAACTGGATGCTGGTAGTTCTGTAAAATCTATGTGTGAATTTTATAGTGTAGGAGTGTCTACAGTGTATGACATCAAAACGCAAAAAGATGAACAATGCAAGTTTTACATGGATAGTGAATCAAAAGTGGGAATGGAAAGTCGTAAAACACTTTGCTGAAGTAAAAGTAGCGAACTTTATGCAGCTTTAATGAAATGGTTTAGACTACGGAGAAGTGAAGGACTTAACATTTATGGGCCAATGCTCACTGAATGGGCTAAAATTGTTCATACTGAACTTAAACTTGATTATGAATGTGACTTTTCATTAGGGTGGTTATATAAGTTCAAGAAACAACACTGCATTCCTCTTTATTCACTGAGCAGCGAGAAACTCTCTGCTGACACAGAAGCAGCCGAAAAGTTTGTTGTGGAGCTCATGCAGCTAGTTTCAGGCAAGGAAATGTCTCCCAAACAAAAGTACAATGCAGATGAAACTGCATTGTGCTGGAGATGTATGCTGAGAAATACTTTGTATACTCCAGACGATGCACATACTGGAATGAAAAAGAGTAAGGGAAGGCTAAGTGTGTTAGGTTATAAGCTCAAACTCCTGGTTATCGGTAAAAGTAATGCGGCCACGGAAGTAAAAGACGTCAAGGTAATGCCTGTTGAATACACAGCAAGCAAGAAAGCCTGGGTGACCACAAAAATAACCACCGAGTGGTTCAACAGTTTTGCACGACAGGCTAGGCAACACTGCAATAGCGTAGGCTTGAAGCAGGATTGCAAGATCATGCTTGTGATGGATAATTGTTCCACCCATCCACCAGCTGAAACCCTGTCACGAGATAACGTTGAAGTTATTTATCTACCACCTTACTGTACGTCACTCATTCAGCCGCAGGACCAAGGAATCCTATGCTCGCTAAAGTGCCGCTATTGATCGGCATTTCTGTGGTCGTTCTTGAGCGACTTAAAGGGTGGGAAAACTGCTGTGGAAATAAAAAAGGATTACAATTTGAAAAATCTACAGTGGGCTCCCGCAAGGGCTTGGGAGAGAATTCCTAAATCAACTCTCAACAATGCCTAGCACAAACTGTGGCCAACTGTTATTTACTCAGAAGAAAATGAAAATGAGCCTCCAGACTTCCAAGGATTCAATTTTTCGCCGGAAACAAAAATGTTAGATGAACTGATGAAATATGTTAAGACAATGACCAGCCCTGAACTGACAGATTTTCAAGAAAACAACATTGAAGAATGGTTTATTGTCGATTGTGATGTTCCAGTTGTGCAACATTACACAGATGAAGATATTCTGGAAATGGTTACAAACAAGAATAATAAAGACAAGAACAGCAGTGGAGATTCGGATAAGTATGAATATGCAGAAAAAATTACACAGGATGAATGCATTTTTCACATCAACCATTTGACAGCTGGGCTTGAGCAGTGTAGGTACGTAAGTGAACAGCAGTTAAAAAGCCTATACCTGCTGAAAAAACAATTGGAGGAAGAAACGGCCAAGAAAACTAAGCAAACATGCATTACAGATGTGTTCAAGATCTTATCTGCGGCGGCTACTACGGTAAACAAGCTGCGTGATGGAGAGACAGTCGGCCCAAGTGGCACAACTACAGCTACGCTGCGTAATGACACGCAAGTGACCGTGACTAATGGCAATGTGCAAAACATGACGGTTTTAGTGGAGTGACTTTCAGAATTTAGTGTTCAAACATGTTAGTGTAAATGTACTTTGTGAACTTTGTCTATGATACTTCAGTCCCGCTCTTGTTAATGTATATTGTGCCAACATGCAATGTGGTGAGGGAAAGACTATCAACCGAATTGACTATACTTCAGGAAGTTTTATCAGTTGCATGTCAACAAAAACGGTAACATAACGTGACAGCTGCAGCTCTACATTATCTCCTGTCCTTGCTTACGCAGACACGCGTGCGAAGCGATAAGAACCCCTGCTAGCAGGTTGTGACTGAAGGTCATTAACGCAGCGCCTGGAGTTTTAAGACTCTCACATTTTCATAAACAGTACGTAGTTCTTTTTAATGGTTTTGTAACTTTAAGGATAAAACTGATAATTTGCACTCATCTATTTAATAAGTTAAAATTTATATATACATGAGTTCAGACTAAAAATGTGTTATTTTTCACACCATCTCACCTTCATTCCCATAACCGAAATTTTCTCACAATTTGAATAGCCATTCCCCGACGATTCCAGTTGAGGGGTGCTCTACTGTATTTCGAATGAAAACTTATTAAGAGGGCATAAATAGTGTAAATTTTACTGAGTCAGAGTGAAATCAAATAAAATCATATTTTGAGAGCAAATTAAATAAATNTAATAATTTGCACTCATCTATTTCATAAGTTAAAATTTATGTGCCACATATATACATGAGTTCAGACTAAAATTGTGTTATTTTTCACACCATCTCACCTTCATTCCCATAACCGAAATTTTCTCACAATTGGAATAGCCATTCCCCGACGATTCCAGTTGAGGGGTGCTCTACTGTATTTCAAATGAAAACTTATTAAGACGGCATAAATAGTGTAAATTTTACTGAGTCAGAGTGAAATCAAATAAAATCATATTTTGAGAGCAAATTAAATAAATNGGCATAAATAGTGTAAATTTTACTGAGTCAGAGTGAAATCAAATAAAATCATATTTTGAGAGCAAATTAAATAAATCAAAATTTAAAGATTTCTTGTTTGGGTACAGCTACGAGAAGTATGAAATAATTTACTCAGTCAAGAGAGTCCATTTGTAACGTGTTTAGTCGTGCAGTTTTCTCGTGTCTCTTGAATTTCCAAACGAGAATTCCGTGTGGGTCATGGTTATAGAGGAGTTTCCTGGTTGCTGGGAAAAGCAAACACTCTGACATAAAGATGGTGGCGGAAGGCAAACTAAACCAGCCCAGATGTTCCAACATGAACGAGGGTCTGGTTCCAATCCAATTGTTCCAGGGTATGACCTGCCTATGATGATGCAGCTCGAGGTAAAACCCACACCACGTTGTGTTCAGTATCCCCTCAGACACCTGAAGACACTGGCGGTGAAGATACTACAAGTATGCATAAATCGTTAAACCGACCCACTTGTGTGCAACAACTTGAGATATCACGCTGTATAAAGGAACTACATAATTTCAATTTTAATCATTATTTAATCACTACCTATTCCAATGGATAAAGACTTTGTGATTTCATTCAAAAACTACACATGTGAAATTAAAAAAAAAATCGAAAGAGTAGTAAGGATTTTTAATTGTAAAATTTAATTTAATTATAATTTTTTGTATCCTGTGTTTATAATTTGTACAGACAGCCATTGCAAGCAAGGGTGATAGCGAAAACTTAGAGATAAAAATATATTTTTATAAAGGAAGAAACTTAATATTATACTGTGAAATGAATGTAAGAACTGAGGCATTTGATACNTAAAAATATATTTTTATAAAGGAAGAAACTTAATATTATACTGTGAAATGAATGTAAGAACTGAGGCATTTGATACTGTATTGAGTAATATCTAAATGTAACAAGTTTTAGAGTCACTGATAATTGATAAAAGAGTATTAAAAGCTGTTGAGGAATTAAAGAAGTATATTTTATAAGATGTCAGTTTGCAAAGGCTCAACTGCAAAGTGATCTCAATGGACATAATTTTGAAGAATTAAATTTTGGTATTGTGAAGAGTTGTTTTAAGGTGAGGTGTTAATTGATTTTGATGTTGAAAAAAATATCTGACTGCATGGTGAACATATTTCATTAACCTCAAGGAAAGAACATTATATTATGGAAGCACTGCACTAATATTTATAAGATTTTGTTGTGGACATTGGAACTAATGTGGGATTTTACGTTAGAGAGAAGTTGAATCCTTTGGTTAAGCATTCATGTTAGAATTGTAGTGTTTAATAATGAATTTTATGATTGTCCATGCAGCAAAAGATGTTGATAGCTGTTCTAGTTCTATGATTGTTTTGAATAATTATTGCAGTGTGAATAGGGCTTAACGGTAAGGATTAAATTGTGATGTTAAGGAAGGGGACCATATTAATATTAAATGTAATACTTTTTTCGTTCAAAATGAGTAATGGTTATGTTTTCTGGGGTTTTGAACTGATAGGTAATTTGAGGTGAACAAACATTTTGAAATTGAAACACATTTATAGTAGGACAAGGGAGAATATTATGAACATGCGCAGATGCCAGTATCAGCGGTCAGTCATGTGACGAGCTCTTCAGGGAGTGGAGGGGAGGGGAGGGGATTAGTCGCGCAGCTGCTCAGATCCTTACAGGATTCGTCTGGCACAGTTGTTCAGCAGTCTGAGTTACATGGTACTACTTACTTTCATGGGATCTACGTCAGGATTTAAGTCACGTATTAAGTCTGGTACACCATTGCAGGGTCAAGCATGCAAAATGTGCATAAAGTTGCAATGCATCTCGATGAACAAAAAAAGACGTATTAGTATAAATTGACACACAACATCTTTGAAGCAACGAGTACTGCAACAAGGGTTTTGGAGTCAACAGTTAAACAAATTTTGGCAGAGGGTAAGGTAAACAGAAAAACAAATTTCACTTTTCCAACACCTAAAGGGAAAAAAACTGAGCACAAGAAAGTTATTGAAATAGAAAATTTTACATGCAGTGCTGTGCAGAGAAAAATACAAGAATGTTACACATTGAGAAAAACTATACCAATATTGAAAAAGTTGAATAAGACTTTGCAAGAAGACAACATTTTGAATTGTAGCAGGGAATACTTGCAAAATTTGTTGAAGCAGCTTTGGTTCCGCTGGAAAAAATGTCATTCAAAACAACAGATTTTAATTGAAAAGCCTGACAGAACAGTTTGGAAAAGGCGTTACCTAAAAAAAATATGCAAATATCGGAAGGCTGATAGGGTCATAGTTTATATTGATGAAACGTATGTTCATTCTACCCACAGCATAAGTTCTGGCTGGCAATCAGATACAGGAATAGAAGTCACAGAATCAATTGGGAAAGGTCCATGATTAGGTATTGTGCATGCTAGTGAAGAGGAAGGGTTTGTTCCGAATGATTTACTTATTTTCAAATCAAAGCAAAGTCGGCAGACTATCATGAAGACATGAACTATGACAATTTTTCTAAGTAGGTGAAAAATAAATTACTACAAAATGTACCTAAAAACTGTCGTCATATTACACAATGCAAGCTACCATAAAGAACTGAATAAAAAGCCAACATCATTATCCTTAAAACAAGACATACAAGACTGGCTGACAATAATAATAATAATAATAATAATAATGCATTCACACAGAAAATGACAAAAGTGAATCTGTTGCTTTTAGTCAAAAGCACACCAAAAAAATTTTTAATTGATGAATTAATAAATACACGTGGTCACAAAGTAATTCGTCTGCCTCCATATCACGCAGATCTAAACCAGAGTGAACTAGTATGGGCGGATATTAAAAGGAATGTTCATGAGGAAATTTCTTCAACCCTCATTGATAAAAAGAAATTGTGTGAGTAGTGCTGCAAACATGTAAAGAGGATAGAAGAGGAGTATGTGAAGAATGATGACTTACTAGACATTGAAATTGATAGGATAATAATACACGTTGGACTTGGAGATTTAACTGACGAAGACTCTGCATGTGAGACAGACTTTGAATTGGAATAGGCGAGTCATTTTTGTTTGTTATTTACATTCATATTTAATGATTTAGTTTCATAATTTTTTGACATGCTGTGTTTATAATTTACTTTGTACTATTGTTCTGAATTTTTATGGCATATGACCATGTGTGTTCAATATTTGCTTGACAAAAAGGTTTATAAGCGGCTGTTATCTGTTTTCTACTGGTAAATATTTTTTGCATTAGGACTTGTTGATTTTAACCCTAAGAGTAATCTCTCTGCCCTTTTACTTTTATTTGCCACTCTATAAATTGGGTTTGAACCATCACCGGTTAGTTTCATAGCCTTGCATGTGCCTATATTATTTTTATGCTCATCTTAATGTTTATATTAAGTTTTCTACTACAAACAGCAAATCAAGACAATGTTTCACTTCACTTGTTCTGCCTTCACTTCCAATTATAAAGATGAAAAAACACAATGTTAGGTACACTGGCTTCGATTGATATCAAAACACAGGTAGATTTTAGTGATGAACAAGCTGTGTAATAAAATATTTGAGATGCACTTCCGCTCGTGTNGATATCAAAACACAGGTAGATTTTAGTGATGAACAAGCTGTGTAATAAAATATTTGAGATGCACTTCCGCTCGTGTCATACAGACTCGAGCACCGAGATACAGTTTTCCACCTCTCCTGCCTTGCTGAGGTGAGGGAAGGCAGCCACTGCGCAGAATGAAAATGAAGCGAGGTCTTTTGTTTCTTGTCCACCTATAGCTGAAAATATAAAAGTAGACGGTTTAAGCCTTATGCTCACAGTATAGTCACTTCGGGAGATGCAGATTAAGGTTTGTCTGACCTGATGAAAAGCAATAGAGAAGCCTGACAACATTGTGATAGTTGCGGTGTTGGCAGATTTGATCAGTCTGCTGTAGGGTTTAGATTGCTGTCAAGAAGAACAGAAGATGTGGATGTTGTAATGACTCAACCACAAAACTTAATTTATTTCCACACTCTTTTGATTGGCTACTCAGAGCAAGACTTTCTGAGTGATAAAGTATGATAAGTGTTGGATTCACCACCAAATGAACAGTAGGAGGGTGAGTTTTCACCCCCTCACATAAACATACGATGCTGTAGAAGAGGTTTGAGTCAGGTGGCCATTACCACAAGTGAAACTGTATTTAAGGTGAAAATTGAAAAATAGCAAACAATATTGAATGCCCCCAAGCTGTGCTATCACAGTTCTCTAGGACAAAATTTTAAAATAAGAATTTAATTCATCATAACTCAAGCTTATACTCTACTAGATTTTGGAAAAATTAATGATATTTGATTAGCTGAAGCACANTTTAATTCATCATAACTCAAGCTTATACTCTACTAGATTTTGGAAAAATTAATGATATTTGATTAGCTGAAGCACACTTATAGATTTTAGAATACCGAAAATCATATGAAGTAGCTTACATGTTGCCTTGTTTTGAATCACAGTAACCTGTAAGTGGATATGAGAGTGGATATGAGAGTGAAAGAAGAATAAAATTTGTTGTGTTTGACGTTTGAGGATAAAAATTAAGAAAGATAAATCATTTCTGTTATGTTTAATAAAATTTGTTGTGTTTTGATGTGAGAATAAANTTTAATTCATCATAACTCAAGCTTATACTCTACTAGATTTTGGAAAAATTAATGATATTTGATTAGCTGAAGCACATTTATAGATTTTAGAATACCGAAAATCATATGAAGTAGCTTACACGTTGCCTTGTTTTGAATCACAGTAACCTGTAAGTGGATATGAGAGTGAAAGAAGAATAAAATTTGTTGTGTTTGACGTTTAAGGATAAAAATTAAGAAAGATAAATCATTTCTGTTATGTTTAATAAAATTTGTTGTGTTTTGATGTGAGAATAAAAATATAGAAAGATTAATAATTACTGTTGTATTTATAAAAATCCAGACCCCTTAAGAGCTTATGTAACAACGGACATTGCCAATGTGCAATGGTTGCTGATTTTGTCAGGAGACATTGTAAGAAAACTGTCCCCCTCCCCCACTATGAGAATTTAAACCACAACATTCAATGTCATACCTCCCCTTAATTTGTGTAGAGAATAGACTTGTGTAAGGCAGTTGTATATATTGAATTTCAAAAATAAGGCTCTATAATAATTCAATGTATTTCTTTTATAATGACTTATTAATTAAAGTGACTTGACAATAAAGTTCCTAAGTAAATATACGTATTTCTTTCATAATAACATATCAATATAAAGTGAACTGAGAATTATTTTATAAAAATGTTAATATTTTATTGAAAAATTAAACAATTATGAAATATTCCCTTGTATTATAATGAATTGTTATGCAGCTGTCTGCTAAGATAACGTGAAGCAATAAATGGAAATGTCAGGTTTTTGAATAAAATGTATACTTTATTATATTAACTTGCAATAGCAAACATCTCTAGCAGCTTGTGAAGCAAATAAGAAAGCTCTTACATGAGGCGGCAGATGATTAATTCTGAGGCAGTATGGTACCTGCATGATATGGCCCCTCGTGACAGGGAAGCGTTGAAGCGAGGGGTGATGTGCAGCAGTTCTAAGAGCTAGATATAGGCAGTGAGCAAGTGCTGCTCTTGATCAGTTTCTTACCAGCAGTTAACAAGGTGACATCGAGAGGGACTTCAGCCCAGGAGGAGCTTAAAGGGTTAGGCTTTCCATTGCTGAACTAGGCATGGATTAGCAGTGTGATTTAATTACAACTGACTTTAGACATCGCTTCAATTTGTAATGAGTAAGTAAAATCTATTTGTATGGGTTGTTAATAGTTATCTTCATTGGGTTCCCTTTTACTTCGTTTGTGTTGAGTTTTGTAGGTTGGAAAAAGGTGGTGCTGAGTGCTTCAGACAAGCGTATTATGTTTTACTTATAATTTAACAAATTGAGTTTAATTTGAAGCAGGCTTGTTAATCAGTTAAATAGTAATGCATATCCCACTTCCAACCCCGAGGTGCATCTTGTGTGGTGCAACCTCCGATGTCACCATGTCGAAAGAACAAAAATCTGTAGCAAGTCATTTCAATTACGGGAAGGTAAAAACAGTGGGACAGGCCTTCGGGTTTTGTGCTACCTGCAAAACACACTTCTTAATGGCAGACACTCCAATGGAGTTCCCGTCTGTGTGGAGACACAAACAAAAAACAACAGATTTCCTTTAGATGTTAACCATATTTTTAAGAGTAGTATGTAAGAATTGCACGTACGTTGAAATGGTTCTTCTCCTTAATTATGTCCCACTAGCAAGGTGTCCAATGTGTGGCATATACTCTTTGTCTCATAACTTGGCCTGATTATGACAGTCAGTAAGTGGCAACTTGACGTATACAAAGCAAACAACGCGCCATTTACAAAATCCTGTATCAGCTGATGCATGAACAAATGAAAATTAAAATTATGTTGGCTATTCTGACTGCACTGCCGATGCACACCAGACAAAGACAAGCAGAAAACACGCAGATAAGAAACAGTTCCTAGATTAACTAGTGGGTGTTTCTCTGTAAACTGGGCAACTCATTGTCTCAGGCCAATATTATATAAAAAAGTACGGATTATTACATATTTCGTAGATAACTTTTAAAAAAATAATAACCTAATCTACCTGTGCTCAGTGTACAATATCCATTAAAATAAACATTTTCTTATCAAAAACGTTTTAATAGTCCTCAAAAAACAGTCCCCTGACGTGTCACCGAAGCAGTATAATCACTTCAGATTAAATTAATTATGACAAAAACTATAGGAATCAATCAAATTTTTTGATTGTTTAAACAATATTATATCGTTTGTTAAGAAGACCTGCTTATTTTTTACAAATGTTATTTTATAATACTAAAAAAAGTTAATTAAAGTTTGTCTTCGCATTTTGTGAACAGTTCCCAATGTCTAGATTTCAAATTACGCGCAACGTAGTCTAATTGTTAGACAGTTGCGTTGCTGCGTGTATCGAAACGCAAATGACCTGAAGTTTGCGCGGTTGTCGCCACTGAAGCCATTTTATTTAGTGCTGCGAGAGCGTTCCTCCATGGATCACGTGTTGTAACCTGACAGCCGACAGTCCACTGGTAAGGATTGGTTTTATTTCTTTTTATGTTCTATATTGATACGATACATACTTAAAACTGTTATAATAGATACATTATCCCTGCATACAGCAAATTAATGTGACTTAATTACATTTTGTGCTACCTGTCAATGAAATCTAACTAAACAGTCCCCTGGCAACAGTCCACTGCCCCTGTGCAGGACAGGGGACTGTTTCCACATCCAGGGGACTGTCTTTGTATATTGCTTCCAATTGTTTCAGGTACACCTATCTTTTCGGCATGGCACCAAGGAAGAAAAAACTCTCTAAAGAAGAGATTTTACAAAGAAAAAGAGAAGCTGAGCGAAAGAGATATGAGCGCATTAAAAACAATCCGCAGAAAAGGGAAGAACTTCGAGAAAAAGAACATCAAAAATACCTTAAGAAAAAGAAAAGGGAAATAGAAAGCTCGTAACGAATATGACTCCACGAGAACACCGGGAAGCAAAAAAGAAGTGGAAAAAGCATTGCACCAAATATCTTAATAAGAAAAAAGTATTGGCAAATATTACTAACTCGTATATGAGAGAAAATACTCCAGATTCAGATGTATCAAATGTATCACCTCAAATGCCAACACCTGGAATTGCTAAAATAATTCGAAAAAATAGTAATAGAGAGAAGATGTTACGATATAAAATAAAGAAGACAAAAGATGACAAAATTAGAGTCCTGGAAAAGAAAGTATTGAAGTACAAGAAACGCCTATCGCGATTA
The DNA here is from genome assembly GCA_002778355.1 of Clitarchus hookeri. Classification (NCBI taxonomy): domain Eukaryota; kingdom Metazoa; phylum Arthropoda; class Insecta; order Phasmatodea; family Phasmatidae; genus Clitarchus; species Clitarchus hookeri. The sequence continues at coordinate 118,967 of NQII01000156.1, read as the reverse complement.
AAGAAGAAGGCAAATACAAAGCCTGAAGATACTCCGAACACTAAGTTACAGAAAATGGCAGATACTCCAACGCCCTCCGGTGTTGGAGCTACCTGTAAGAGAACTGCAGATGCCGTGGTTGCTGCTGGAGGCGATGTCGAAAATCTAGAGAAGTTTGTAGAAGCTATTGAAGAGAGATGTCCCGCTATTAGTTTAAGTATTATACAAGATGATGCAATTAAAGAAATAAGTGCTGAAATCGAACGAGAGGTAACCAAGGTGAAACATTTTGTTGGCACCCTCAAAGTGCATCAAGTCGCTGGAAAATTCCATAATCCTTTGGGTATAAAATCAAATTTGATTGAGATAGTGATGAAACATCTAAGCTGCTTTTGTGACAATGATTGTCGTCTACACTTTAATATCGGAAAAATAATTTATGAAGACAAGCCAAAACTTAATGTGGATGATGTTTTCACAGATTCAGAATCTGAGAATGAAGCTGGACCTAGTTCTGCTGCAGTAAAAGCATTTAACACTGGTGATTACAACCTCGTCAAATTTTTTTATAGAAATACAGAATATAGATATGTGAGCATTATTGACATGATTGATGAAGAAGATGGCGAAATCCATGTCACATTCCTAGAGCTCTGTGATAATAAAGGCCAAACATTTAGATTTGATCAAAATGATGTGGCACATGTTACAATGGACCCGGTGACACAGAAACTCCCTAATCCAAATATAGTTTTAAAAGGGCATAGAATGTTCTACAAATTTGATTCACCTGTAAATGTTTTTGAAAAACAATAAGACCAAGTTCTTGATATTATTTTTTTACCTACTTATGCTATATTTTGAAGTAATAACTAATTATAATGAGACCGATTCTGTAGCTTAAGACTCAAAGTACTTAAATATTCTTTGTACCTATGTGATTTAATTGATACTAATTAATATTAAGATTTCAGAGTTGCAATTTGAGTATAAGTAGAATATTATAAAAGACTGTTAATTTTATTTGTATCTTTATTGTTCAATTACTTAATTCCTAAGCTCCAAAGTTTCTATAATAATAAAAAAGATTTAATTTTGGTACTGAAATAGTATTTTTCATTTATATACACAGTCCCCTGCCATAGGCAACAGTCCCCTGTATCTATATTTTAGAAAATGCTCAATATTTTCTAAAATAATAGAAATATTTTTGGTTCATCTGCCGTTTATTGTTAAATAAGTGGTTATGTATTCGCTGAATAAGATTTATTTGATATATAAGAAGAAAAGTTGCCTAGACAGTTTTCTTAGTACTGTTGCCCAGTTTACAGAGAAATGCCCTAATACATTATATTTTACGTGGTCACAGAACAGCTGTTGTTAGTGTTACAACTAAACTTCGTGCTAAAGTAATAATGTATATGTGTTCAAAATGAAATGAACATTAAAACGGTCCATATTCAAATGAAACGCAACTTCAAACACTGCGACTTCTTTTTACGTAGTATCCCCACTCACCATGCCATCCATACATGCTTGATATTAATTCCATAAGCCTACAGAAATATCACAAAGTATTGTTAAATTATTTTAAAAATAATTTAACTAAATATATTTTTAACTCGTGTTGTTCCGAGCCAATATGGGAGAAAAAAGAAATTTCAAAAAGACAGGATCAAGAGACCAACGTGCTGCTATCTGTTGATGAATACGATCAGCTCACAACACGTCCTGCCATACCATCTGTTAACGAGCTCCCAAAACACTACCAACAGAAAAAAATAGCTATCTTCTGTAAAATAACAATTCTACGAACGGATATCAATGGTTTTATTTTTCCGCGAGCTACATATAGTTTTTAAAATAAGATAGTATTTCTGTGTACAGCGATTTTGATTACTAGTAATTTCTATTGGGCTTGCAACTGTTACGCCTACGTCTATTACATGCCATGTTATTCTCTTTCCGCAAACACATCTCCTTGTTCTTTTCGTGTTTTGTTACTGTACTGTATCAATGAAACAAAGTGGGATGGGCATGTGTAGTTTTTAAGCAATTCTTACGTTATTCCAATCCACATATTTCCAACTCTAGCTGTTTAGTATAAATAATAGCAAAATAATGACTTTGCAAAAGTCGGTGAGTTGTTTGTTGGCGAATGAAAGTGCATTGTCTAGCAAGTTCCCCGAATTACTTTTATTTCCAGTCTTAACATATTAGCTTTAACGTCCAATGTGTGATAAGAACTACAATTACAGTCTCACAAATGTTAACCCAAATTCGCTGTCCGTAATATAAATTTAAAAAAAAAGAAGAGTTAAACATTTCATTTTTGCAGTTTTTTCTATTTTTAATTTTATAACCTACAAATTTTTTAGACAGATGTCAGTATATAAATACCTGAACATTTGCTTATCATTAAAATGGCAAGTGGATGACATGTTAATAAAATATACAGCCCCCACTTGATGCACCAGCTGATGGTGAAAGGATACATAAGAAAAGTAAACATTGGTGCTACTTTAGACAAACTGTCAAAATCTTACCAAGTTACATGAGAAAGAGAGTGTTTAATACCTATTCCCAGGTAATACAGGACCACCCAGCCACCTTTAAATGGTACAAGTGTTATTCTTGTTTGTGCACCATGTTTCATGGGTTCACTGTCTCCCAAGGTTCAACTTTTGTGTCTTACCATCTTTGCAACTGAACGGAAGTTGCGAATTTGTCTGACAGAGTGGGAGCCTGAACCCACTAGATGCCAAGGTAATTTAATTGATTGTTCAGTTTGAGGGCCTTTCTCTCAAGTTTGTGTTGTAAGGGGTAGNCCACTAGATGCCAAGGTAATTTAATTGATTGTTCAGTTTGAGGGCCTTTCTCTCAAGTTTGTGTTGTAAGGGGTAGGACATGAGGTAATGTTGAGTGACGTGTATTATGCTCAAGTGTTGGGTGTGTAATAACTATATCTAGAGTCATCATCCACTGGGTTAAAGTTGACATAACAAGAGTAACCTTGTACATGAAACTCATATGTACTTCTTGTGTATTTAACCAAATTAGGTTACTGTGGTTGCCATACATAGAAAACACATTGGGAGTAAATTGAGCGCCATGTGAAATATCAGTTTGACTTTTAATCGTAGATACGGATTGTTATTGAAGAAGAGAATTATTGTTGATATCACTTAGTCATGGTGGCATCATTGTGCAAGTAATGAATATAATGATATGCCTTTACTCTAGCCTAGTCACTTGCGGCTGACCTATCCCAAACTGTGTACTCTCGCAAACCCTCTTTTGAAGATACGTCTAGCAGGACTTATCCCTGTCTGAGCTACAATAATCCTGCAATCAATCGTCCTCTTAGCAGAATGAGTTTCAGTAACACCCACTCTCCAAAATTACTGTGGTGGCAGCTACCCTCACCCTTTTTAACATCTTTACGCAACAATATTTCTCAGCTGCTGCCACCGGTTCAACATGTTCAGACTGTTATCCTGTTGACCATTAGGGCATTGTGACATTAAGTTTACAGAACTTGCTGTTGGGCGAGTCTATTCTAGCCTACAGGGGTGTGGGGTTTGGGGCAAAGTTAAGAGCAGGCTAATGCAGGTGTCGGTGCGGTGGCAGGACAAACTGACACGAGGGGAACAGGCGGTACACATAAAAACTATGAGAAGGTTTGTTACTTTTAAAGAACAAGGCAAGTTTTGTACCATACTGGTAAATAACAAAACTCTAAAATGCTTCCTTGAACTTCTATGCAGATATGGCAATTTCAAAAGCCTTCACACACCAAACACAAGACAATGAATTTAACAAGTACAACAGGTTTCATAATGTTCTTTGGAGGTTTATGCTATATTGTTACATTCCCACTTTCATGCTATACTTCATATTCCTACTACTACAACTGTCAAGAAATTGTTTTGCATGTTGGGATTTTAGGTAATGAAGTTCGCTACCACAATATGCAATGAAGTATGTCGTCACCATGTGAGGTACATTTCATTTAAAAGACCCCACCTAGCAGCGTGTATTTTCATTTATAACATATGTATAGCAATATGCTATGTAAATTTATTTTGTAAAGCATTTTACCAGTTTTGCGTAGCAATTTAACTGATGCATGACAATTTCTTAAATCGCTTTATTTAATAAAAAAATTATTAACATAAATATTAATATATAATTACAGATGACTGTTTTCAGCAAAATAGTTTCCGTTATTTCATCAATTTTAATGAGGTTATTTCAGTATATTTTTTGCTACTTTTTCTAAAATTCCATTAAAAGTTTTTGTGATTTTTAAAATGTAATTCAATATTTTAAACAATAGTACATTACAATTAAAATTCTTTCAGAAAAATTTAAATTGAAATGTTTGAACTAAAATTNCAATATTTTAAACAATAGTACATTACAATTAAAATTCTTTCAGAAAAATTTAAATTGAAATGTTTGAACTAAAATTCACCAATCCAATAAAAAAAACTTATCATTCCACGCATACAGTATGTGTGTGTGCATATAAAATAGACAGTATATATTGTTAAAGAATTTTTTTTTTAATTTGGATGCACAACTTGTTGGACTTGGATGCTGAACACAATCTTTAGAAACAATCGGCTTTTCTTCTTGTGAATGCCATCAGCACTGCTCTTCATGCTAATTGCTGAGTGACACATTTGTACAAGTGCAATTTACACCTTATTGCATGATGGTGAGCAAGTTTTCTTTCTCACTACCATATGCACAGGGTGACATTTGTTTGGCTTTTCTGCAAACAATCANCTGATGGTGAGCAAGTTTTCTTTCTCACTACCATATGCACAGGGTGACATTTGTTTGGCTTTTCTGCAAACAATCAGCAGTAGAATGATCTGGAATTCTATTTTAGATTTATTTTGGTTGAATCCTCAGCTATGACTATCTTTCCTCTTTGATAATCTTGGTATGTCTTTCACTATGTAAACAGAAACATTTTCAAAATTTTAAACAATTTAATTGGTATTGTTATTTCTTTGATGTGTATTATATTGAGCCATGAACCAAACATTTAATCTTTTAATTCATGTAATTAGCTACACCCCCATGAGGTTTCATTATTTTTACTACTTTGATAAAAATTTTAACGATAGAGCTGTGAAAGAACTACTGACTTACAGAAGCATTCGGTCCCCTGCTCTACTCCTACGTGTGATAATATGAATGTATAAAATACAAGCAAAAGCATGATTCCCACACAGAATATAAAACTACTAAAAAAAAATTTAATAAAAAGAACTATCATGCAAAAGATTGATGTAAACAATCTAAACAATTATGGTAAAATGCCACATTTTGTATTAGCCCAACAATCTCACCACTAAAACCAGCCTGTAACTCTCAAAAACTGGTTAAACTTATTTATGTAGCTTCATTTACATAATTTCTATATTATAAGAACATAAAAATTGCAATAAATAATTTTGTAGTACCTATTTATTCATGTTTCCCAAAATAAAAGCCAGTTTGGTTGAAATAACATATTGATCCTTTTAGATTATGGTTTTCTCCACTGATGTTACTGGGATTAGTGAAATGTTTAGTTGTGCTGAAACAATATTGGTCTAAAGTGCGATGCTGTTGGTATTTGTTTGTTTACAATATATGCATTCTCTTTATATTTTATTGTAATACTTGCACACTGCAAAATCAACATTATGAAAAATGTAAAATTCTTCCTTTGTAACTTACACAGCATACTAAAAACTTTAACATCCAGTTTAATAAATAAACATATTTTCCAAACCTAAACGAACACCATTTTAAGCTGTTTTAAAATCTCATTCGATACTAGTGAATGTCATTCCAATGAGCAATCAATGATGTGAACAATCTAACAATCGATTCAGCAAAAACTATTGCAATCAATCACTCAAACCAACATTTTTTTTTCTTCACATGACAATCTTAAACAATACAGTTTTTTTTGCAAAGTGTTTGATTATTTTACAAATTCAAATTACTACAACAAATTTTGCTAAAATTTCATGATTTTGCACTTTGAGGAAAACAGGTGACCCAAAATATAGTATCTACCTTTGCTCATATTTTTATGTTTTTACAATTCGAAATATTCCACTATGTATAAAAAAATTAACTAATTAAAGTAAGTAGCATTTTGTGATGCAAAATAACACATTACAGTTATGTCACTATTACGTCGCAAAATGTGATGTGATACTGTTAAAAATATACACTGCAACTTAGTGACCATTATTTTGTGTGTGGTGTAAACAGTTTAGTGAAACGTGTAAGCACAAATCAACTAGTTGGCAACGCACCTAGATGTGATACAATTGTGGCTTACACCCCAACTGCATGACAACTTGTATTACATTTTTCAACAGGATGGCAGGCAGCACACTTCCACCATGAAGTCGATCACCATCTAAACACAGAGCTACCAGGGCGATGGATACAAGATGCCCTTTAAACATGATCTAAACCTCATGCTGAGGCCCCGAAGATCACTGGGCCTCACACTCTGCAACTTCTTTTTTGTAGCGTTAGATAAAAGACAGTGTTTGTCCCACTGATGTCACATTAGATGTATTTATGAGCTAAAGGATTGCATGAGCACAGCAGTGACCACTACTAAACAAGGCCTTGTTGAAAGGTTGTGGCAAGAATTGGAGTATTGTTTTGACGTATACTGCATCACCTAATTTGCACATATGGTACATTTAAAGTTCTTAAACTGATTTGACATCTTGTTTCATCTACTGCTGATTTTTTCTTGTAATCCACAAAGATCTTTATAATGGCAAAGAGTATACTTATATGCATTAAAGAAACGAATTGTGTGTGTTTACAATCACAGCTGTTAAACTTTCACTCAGTACCTTCAACTGCAGTGGCAAAACCTGTGCCATGCAACATAACCACTAGGTTCCACCAAGTGTTAGGCAGACCTGCCTTTGAGTTGCATGTCATCATCTGGGGAGTCAGAAGGCTTGTGACAAGTGCAACAAACCACTTCTACTAACTGGTGATGCCAGATGATCTCCTTTGTCACTGGTGGGTGGGCTAGGGATAAACTGTACAAAGACTAACAGGTGATCTAGTCAGACTTAGGCTTGTATTCATAGTCACCTTTGTGATGGCAATGTGAGCCACATTTGTTACACATCTCGTTTTGGCAGGAAAACGAGATTCTAAAATGATTAGTGAGTTGTTGGTATGTTGGTTACAGTTGCAGGCACTCTCAAAGTTACGAGAGGTTTTGACCAACTCTAAACAACTCACATCCCGTTAACGTCTCCTTGTACTAGTTAAAATGGTGCATGCCTTACATCGTTTAGATGATTGAGATATAATGCACTGGCATATACAATTATTTTTAAGTGGTGACACACTGTTCTTGACTCAAACAAATGAAGTGGTAGAAAATAATAAAGAAAATAAAAAAACTTACCTCAAAAACCAATGGATTACGTGCCATTATATTTATCTGTTACTTGCTCATCTTATCGTGGTTTGATGCATCATAAGTCTTATTTTTAACAACTACCAAGTAAATATGTTAAAAAAATGTCAGCAAAATTATGAATAGAACTACTATTATATCGTTCTATGTTTGTAAGTACTTATTTTTTCTGGGAAGGAACGTTCCACGAATTCCATGGAACTATATGTAAAATCTCTAATTAATTTTAGTTGTTTGTGCTACTAATAAAGTGTTTTGAAAGAAAATAATATATGTTCTGTAGTGTTAAAGTTGAAAAAAGTATAATATTACAAATTAAAAAAATCTCTTTCAGGATCAGGATTTGAAATGCATTAAAATATCACAAAAGTCTGCTACCATAACCACAAGACTACCAAGCACATCTTGTTTGCTGAATAAAATTTCTGTTAAATTATATGTTTCCTATTACTATTCGTATGTTTTAATTATGCCGCTTGGTGTAAGTTTTTGTGTTTTTTTTTATTTTTAAGTATTAGTTTTACAATTTTATGTCACAGTAGAGAGAACAATGCCTCAGCAGAATATATAGAACAAATTGTGAAACGTTTCTTATCTTATAAGCACATTTGTGTTTCATTTTTTTGTTAGTATCGACTTAGCAGCATACACATTAATTTACAAATATTTTTTTAACAATGCATGAGCTCTTAGGCGGATCCATTTTTGTTAAAACCTTGTTCCTAAATGCTGATAGTTAGAAACATGCTTTGCATTTTTTAGCCTTGTACACAAGGCTCAGAATGTCATCGGACTCTCAAACGCCTTGCGAAAGAGGGAATCAAAAACACTGTTCATGAATTCAAGAGACAGTCCCCTCTTATAACTTATAAACTCCTCCCGCGAGGAGTATGCAGGCTGCAAACAAAATGTTTAAGAATATCACTCTTAATCTGAAAGGGAATCTGGCTTGTGCCCTCCACTAAATCCTGCATTATCGCTGCTGTGTCATAGCTGCAGTGCCAGAATGCACAGCTGCCATTGGTGACAGGGTAAGCCTCCCTCTCTTTGAGCTTTGGAAAGAGTAGAGCACAAGGGCAATGTGTTTGGTAGTTGAAAAAGTGCAATCACAAACTACTTGCCCAGGTCCATATATGCCCATGTAAAATGAGTGACTGCTCTTCCCACTGGCTGCTGACACTGCAGTTGTTATGGCAGCCATCATGAGAATCTGTCCAACATCCCACTGCTGGTGCTTATTGTTACCATGAAGATGTCATCAGCTAGGCACAATGGGACTTTACTAAGCTATTAATAAACGCAACCATCACTCAAGGACGTAGGGCTGCCTTGATACTGAACGACTTCCTACCCCTTTTCCCTAATGTACCTTGTCTTGGATGTAGGTTGCAAGGACATACCAAGAACACATTCACATCCCCCACTTGTCGAGACAGGATGCACACATGTTGAACCACACAGTCCAGTGATCTGCACTGCTGATCAGCATGAAAATATTTCCATGATCCAACCTGAAGTCTCCCTAGGCTGATGTGCCATTTCCCCACCCATTTGTTACCACATGTTCCAGGTGAAATAAGATCATATAACATATGAATTTGGTTTCAGAGTTTGCAGCAGTAGATGCTTATTCACAAAATCATTATCTGCAAAACCTAGACGAAGTGGCATTCCCCACTAGACAATCCCCACATAAACAAATTCCTATCCAGGACAGAAGGTAACTAAATGACTTATACATGATGAAAAGACTCAGACCAATACATTAAAACAATGTATGCAACAGTTACTGTACTTTCATGACAACAATGTAGAACTCCATTTCTCTTGTGCAAGACAACTGTCCTCTTCTAGAACTGTTTCCCATTTGCCTCCTGGTAATTACCAACACAACCAAAATGTAATATAAAGAGGTTGGTTTTACAGGGCATTCCTTATGCATCTCTTTACATTACATTTTGGTTTATTTTCATATAAAACCTAAAACTATTGCTTCAGGTACAGCAATCCACAAAGCACTAAATTTCACTTGTGCAAATAACAGTATATTATCCACAGATCAAGCATTTTAAAATTTATTATCAATTTAGTCTAACCTTATCCAGTTCAGAATTTGCAAGTTCCCACACCCAATCAAATGTATACTAACAGAGAAAAATAGGCATAATAATTATCAACAAAATGGCAATTATGTCAAATTCTATTTATAAAAAAAAAGAAACAAATTACCTTCTTATCTTTGCTTAAATTCTGCAGTGCTGCAATGTAGTTTTTAAAGCCATAATTCCACAACTCTTGCTCCACTTTCCTGTCTAACGCATACTCCAAGTCGAGGATCAACACTTGCTGATAAATGCCCTACACCAAACACACAATACAAAAAAATTATAAACTATAAAAGTTTGAGCAAAGAGCTCTGAGTACTCTCACAACACTGTTTCCCATTTGCCTCCTGATAATGCCATTTTCAGCTAACCACAATCTCAAAAATACTAGTCAATGTATTCAGTAGCATATAGAGAACAAGTGGCAATTCATGGTGCTCTTTAATTTATTTATGCTTGATTTTCTTATACTTTTCTCAAAATTACTCATGAATAATGAAGCATTGCACTCTACAAATAAATCAGGTAGGTGACATGTTTTTGCCTGCCTGGCACATGACATCACCGTCGGGCCATTTTGGCCTAACATAAAGCTAAAGCTGTTGCACTTTAAGTGACTCAAAAGTGTAAATCCATTCTTTCAATTGCATACAGTTTCTAAAACTGTGAAGCAGAATATTACCATAACTATTATTAATGATTTGGAATACCAACTTTACAAGTTAAAAGAACACTGATTTTTAAAACAAGTAATTTAGGTTGTTGAAATAAACTGACACATACATAAAAAAAACCATTCAACATTGAACAATATAAGCGTGAATGAATACAAGAAATAGAACTTATACTAAGAAAAATACTTTAGTTTACAGTTAAAGTTAAACATATTAACAGAATGTTACTGTTCATTAAGTTATAATAATTAAACTATGTATATTCAACAGTGCTCAATAGATGTTAATGATTTTTTCTCCTCTGCTGACATTAAAAATCATTACAAAAATGTATGTTTTATGCAAAAATAATACGGTGGAATCGTACAATAATTACAACCGACAATGGAAAGATAAATTACTGCTACAGTGAAATTATTGTTTAAACAAAAAATACTGCACAATACAATTTCATGCAGTGTTGTCACACACTCATTTCATGGGCGACCTGTATTTTCCAATACTGGAATGCCCACGGAAACTGAAACATCTGCCATCAAATAAAATGAAGCACTTTTGACAGTGGCATTTTTTACATGACCACTGTTTACATAACAATTTTTAAATTATGGTAAGTGACGATAATTGATAAAAATTTTTTTTGCAGTACGTTATTTGTAAATGCACNGACAGTGGCATTTTTTACATGACCACTGTTTACATAACAATTTTTAAATTATGGTAAGTGACGATAATTGATAAAAAAATTTTTTTGCAGTACGTTATTTGTAAATGCACGTTACGCCACAGAAAGTAAATATTACACATTACAGCTGTCTGAAGAATTGAAATGCAAGCACTTTTATTTCCCAACTATAACAGAGGCTTTTATTTGTCCCACTTCCAAACATAATTTCGAAGGCTGACAGATATTGTCTGTAGATGGAGCAACTGAAAAGTGTAACATCCTCGTGCTATACCCATGTGAAGGCTGTAATCTCTCTCTTTTGCGTGTGTATCCTCTCTTGTTCACTAACTCTCCTCCCCTAGCTGCGCTTGCCATCAGTATTTTTCTCCACCCATCTTTGTTTCCATGAATGTAGCTCCACCCGACAAGAGGACAATAACCAACAATGTCTACAGGGAAGTGAAGAAGTGGTAAGGTATTGAAGGAGAAAAAAAAGAGACGACACATATTCCTACACTTCCTTTTGTCTGTTTCAGGGAAGGAAAAGTCGTTAACGTTCCTTAGACCTCTCTACGCCACATGATCAAAAACCAAAAATGAAAAAAAATACAAGTGTTTCAATTTTAAGAACGAGCAATGCTATTGATATAGCGAGCGAGTACACAAAAAAGTACTCGTTTTAAACGAGTACATTAACTTTTATTTAAAATAGAACACGATGGAACATTAAACAATTATTGCTATAGCAAATGTGTCGTTACAGCCCATACTTGATATATCACAGTTCAATACATAATTTCCAATAAAATATTTTATTCTCATAGGACATGAATTTACAATTTCCCTCTTTAGAATAAAATACACTCATTTGCAAAAAAAAAAACTGACTACCCTGAAGGTCCTATCGCAGAGGCACGTAAGTGGGCACAGGGGACGGTTGTGCGTATACAGAAAACATCAAAATATTGTACCACACCAAGTATGTATTGCAGGGGACCAACACTTTTATTTAACTGTCTGGACCACGTCATAACCATGTAATCCAAATAATAATAATGGAACAATATCTAGTCTTATGTCAAAATGATTGTGAGGAGTGCACTTCAGGGCCCCACATTCTCTTTTTTAATATGTTAATTTATTGCTCAAACTATTCAACTGCAAGCATTTTTGTTAGCTACAAAGTTTAATTAATGAATTACCAGATTCATTCTAAAACTGCAACTCTTGTTTTATTTTATTTGTTACTTTTATAAATGTGTACCCCTAGACATTAAATAAATTATACTTCTAGGCTAATTTCTAGGTAAAATATACGTGCATTTCAGTGTTGCTTCCTGTTAATTCCAATACTAAGTGGCTTTTGTTGTGTCTGGAATGAAGTTAGCAGTATAACTTAAGAACTTTATGTGTCAGTGTCCTCAGTATTATGCTGTTCAAGTGTTTATTAATTTTATATGATGTTTTAAGGGCACTTTCTTTACCAGACATGAACATAAATTCTGCCACCTTGAGTATGGTTGATTTTTCAACGTTATATAAAAATTATACAAAATATATTTTTCAAGCCGTTTGCTAGTGCACTATTAAACAAACATATTAACAACCATTCAGCACCATGGGTACATCAGTATACAGTTAAAAGGGAGCAAGTTCTAAGTAGTCCGCAAAATGCTCCATAATCCAAGTGCACAAAGACACTCTTTCTCAAAAATGGTAAATTTCCTTTCTGCTGCTCTTAAAAGCATATTAGCTTTAACAAGGGAGAACAAACTATTTTCTTTTCTAACTCAAATGTGCACCAATAGCAACAGAAATATAGTCCATTCACTGTTCCATCACATTTTAAAAATAAAACTTTGAAAAATCACCCCAAGATTAACGTGTACACCTGTTTTTTAAATAACTCTTATACCACAAATATTTAAAAATGTAATTAACTTTAAATTATTATATTTTTGATTCAATGAAACTTTAACTTATATACCTTCAATAAATTGTAATACTTATTTTGTACTGTTACAAGATGCAGAGGGGCATATTCGACGCACAGTTCACATCGCCGTACCAACGATTGTCGGACACATTTGAAAACACCCACATTGTCCCGAATAATCCCGGTAGCTGCAAAGATACGGGCCACAAGGTCCTCTTCGGATTCCACTGCGGTTTCATACACCAGGCTGTGCATGTAACCCCAGAAGAAAAGTCCAATGGATTCATATCAGGGGATCATGGAGGCCAGCGAAAATGACCCCCACCTATCCATCGTCCAGGGAATACAAGATTCAGGTGATTGTGCGCATGTCTCAAACTGTGGACTGGGGCGCCGTCGTGCTGGAACCACATGGCCACTCGTGTTTGTAACGGCTCTTCGAGTAATGTCAGCAGAGTTTACCGCAGAAAGGCAGCATACACAAAGCTGGTGAGATGATGTAACAGGTAGGGGCCAACCAACATCTAATGTATTATGCCCGCCCAGGAGTTGACACTGAATAACTGTTGATCCCGTGGACAAATGGGGTGCAAGGAGTGACATCCGCCCACTAGTGAATATTTTGACAATTCTGTATACCATTACGTCAAAAGGAAGCCTCGTCAGTGAACAGAACGTATCTGTCAAAGTCAGGGCGTGTTCTAAGTTGTTTCAGAAACCATGCTGCAAACTCCATGCATCAAGGATAATCCGCATGACCTACCGCATGCACATGTTTTACATGGAACGGATGCCGTAATAGCTCATGAAGCACTTGACCAATGGTGGGGGCAGCTTCTGTCGAGTACTCTTGCAATAGTACGCGTACTCACACATGGGTTATTCTCAACATGCCTCAATACATCCTCTTCAAACCTGGCTATCCTCGCTGTCCGTCTACGCCCTGCATTCAGTCATGTCACCTCCAAACTTCCACTTTCTCCCAAACGTTGCTCTACAGACGCAAATATGGTGTGGCGTGGCTANTATGGTGTGGTGTGGCTTCTGTGTGCGGAAATTAATCCCTGTACATTCTTTGCGCTTTTCGTCCATTTCCCTCTGCTGCAACGAACCGTTAGGACTCAAATGTTTAACGCTTGTTTGTTTAACAGCATGACCTAGGTAACAAACAGGGCCTTTACTCGCAGCTGCGTAGGACCACTGCTTTCGTACAAAATGCACATACATAAAGCTTTGGCTTCAGCGATACATGTCCAGGCGCATAAACAATAGTCTTTACAGTACATAGCAGCGACAGCAATATGGTTCCAGGCACGTAGGCAATACCAATACTTTATGAAGAGAATCTCACACAGACTGCTGCCAGGAACACATTGTCGGATGTATTATTGTAAGATTTTTATTGCATGGTAATTGTTGTTTACAGTAAGTAATAAAGGTCCTACACCATTGTCTGTGCAGTGGGAACGGCAGCTTACCATACACGCATGCATGACGTATTGCCTACGTATGAAGCACTGCATCGCTGCAGCAGAATCTAGCGGAATCTTTGTGTGCGTTTTAAACTAAAACAGTGGGTCCTAGGCAATTGCAACAAGGGGACCATTTTTGTTTTGTACTGCTCAATAAACCAGCATCAAATGTTCATAATTCCTGATAACAAAGTTGCCTGCAATTAGAGGGTGGCCACCCCTGTTATTTTCATAACAGGGAGTGTTATTAATGTGAGTTTGCTCTTAGGTTGAAGATCCTGATAACATAAAACAATGTTCAGCAAATTGTATTTTCATCTCGCCTGGTTTCTGATATTTTGCAAAAATACGTTCCAAAATTTTAATTTTTGGGGACTTATTTTGCCCTTAATATTTCATTTCAGTACAAAGTGTCCTATATATTTGCCACTTGATTTTGCATAAAGAATAACCTCACGAAGTTTGTCGGTCAAATTCAGCCCTACCCTGTGTGTGTGCGAGTGTGTGTGTGTGTGTGTGTGTGTGTGCGCCCGCACGTGCGTGCGTGCACGTGTATATATAAGCCATTAACATCAGAAAGATTCTTTAATTTTAAATATTTTAGTANCCGCACGTGCGTGCGTGCACGTGTATATATAAGCCATTAACATCAGAAAGATTCTTTAATTTTAAATATTTTAGTATTTAACAAACTTTTTTTAATTTGGTGGAACTGAGAATCTTTGTAATGCAAAAAGTCTGTCGCTATACCTCTCTCACTTGGTTACAGATACAAGATGAAGATGGGCTAATATTTTATTATGTTTGAAATCTAAATTGTTTAACATAAATAATTTTTACTTCAAACATTTATTAGTAGTCTATATCCAGTCCAGTTTGGAACACTTTTCAAATAATTAAAATGTCTATACACACTCACTTGCAAAAAAAATTATCACCATGAACGAATCGCACAAGTACAACAAAGGTTACCAACAGTTTCATCATAGTCCAACATGTGTTCCATTTGTGTTTAATGCGATTGGTTTGTTTGCATAGATGTGTTACTAAGGAGCATACATGTCCCACCAACATTCATAGCTGCGAGACCGAATAAGGCCTTAGTAGCAGTGTGAGCCACAGCCAAGTTTAGTATTTGCCCAGCTGGATGAGTTTGAAAGAGGTGGCATTATAGGCATCCAAGAGGAAGGTTGGACATTTTGGCGCATTGCTCACCATTTGAACTGTTCTGCCCGCACTGAGTCTGTGTTGGACGCAGTGGGAACAAGAGGGGACACACACCCGTCTATAAGACTCAGCTCGACCATGGCAAACCACCAGCAGAGAACATTGTTTCATTGTGCGACAGGCTGTAAGCACTTCACGGGTGTCGCTGTGTACCATCCAGGGACGTCAACCATATCCTGACCGCTAGCAGAACAGTATGTCATAAACATAGACAGTGATTAAACTTTATTAATTTGTAATTTCAATTGATATAAGTGATTTTATTAGGAAAGGAAAGACTCTCTAAATTAAGCCCCAACTAATTTATATTTCCAGTTTCTCATCCACCTAACTTTTTTTTGAGAAAGATTAATGAATTTTTAAGCTTTTCTAATTAAATTATATTACTTTATGGTCATCTTAAAACATAAGAATATTGGTCTGTTAGTTGCATAAAGATGTTAAAAATGTAGTTTTAATTTATTTTATATAGCAAAATGTTACAGCTAATAAGTCTTCTGATATAAAAGTAACTGTAGCATATTTTATTCTCCTTGTACATTTTATTGTCACTGTAGAACATTTGGTATGTCTTTGACAATTTTGAATGACTTTCGGCTATCCTTTCATTGCAGCACAACGCAAAATTTTAGGGTTCCGAGAATCGAGTTTTGGAAGTACTACGCTGTCGTAAATTTTAGATTAACAATGCCAAAAGAAATGTTAATTAGGCTTGTGAAAGTGTGGGCACGTATGGAAAGGCACCCTCAAATGCAAAACTACATAGAATTTTGAGTGTTTCTATGGCANTTGTGAAAGTGTGGGCACGTATGGAAAGGCACCCTCAAATGCAAAACTACATAGAATTTTGAGTGTTTCTATGGCAGCAGCAGTATGGCGAAGTGACACCATCCATCTCCGTGTTTCGACTTTACACATGAGACGTGCATTGGCCTATATCTCATAATTTCTAGCATGTGAACTTTGTAGCGTCATCCCACATATGGGCAGTCATGTTTTTAACATTGCCCGTCTGGGTCGACGATGGAAATTACAGCTCAGTTAGCTCAATCGGTAGGAGCATGAAACTTTAAAGGCGCCAAAACAACTATATATTAAAGTCCAGTTTCTGTTTATTGCTTTGTACTTTTATTTATCATTTGAATAAAACAGTTTACATTTAATCGTCAGGTATGCAGAGTCACGAACAGCTTCACAGACAAACAGAGAGCAGCGCCACAGTAGTTTATTGATGATTTCAATCCTGAAAACTTGCATCGCAAGAATAATTTACGAAGCAGCGACCTCCCACACTGGCTGAAAAATAAACGAGCAAGATAAAGTTTGCAAGTATGGGGGTTATTTGCCACGCCCGATGCTGCCTCAGCGGGTGCTGGTTGTCTACTGCTAGCCGGCGATAGGCACACGCAGTATTTGTGTCTGCATGCCTATCCCCCCCTTCTCCAAAGAGTATCAAAATGTAACCAAATAAGGGCATGGCGTGGGCTGGCATCCCTTTCCCACACTGCATAGCCATCCGAACTGCATCGTCTGTAAAAAATAATCAAACCTTCTAGAACAAAAACTGTCGGCTGCAGTTCGGAAAGCTTTTATCTACGAATGCTGATGCGTAACAAAAACTAAGATTTCCTGAAACTGCAAACGTATGCCCGATAAACATAACTACCACTGCTTTAATTTCAAATCCCGATAAAATATTACGAAGCCTCACAAAACGAAATAAATTTAACTAAGTATCCCAATAATTAATATATTGCATCGTTACAACTTGTGATCCAAAAATTTAAGTTTGGAGACACACAATTTTCCTATTGTAACCGCTACCCAGTGGAAACTGAGATATAATTTGCTAACCAAATTTTTAATCAGTAATTTTGTGAATTACGGTCTTGCCATCTTGGACTTAAGCATATTTAATTTTTTTTGTTTTTATTGCGTCCAGCTTAAATCAGTTTATTTTAACGGAGAGAACCTTTCCCAATCATTACGCGCTGTACAAGATGGGTAACTTAATTAAGGGCAGCATCAGTTTTTTTTCTCGCACTAATATTTCCTTGTGCTATATATGTTTCTTGGTGATATACTCACAGCATTTAACACATCATGTTACCATAGTGTGTATTCAGAAACAGAATACACAACAGGATCTGTCTTCATGGCGTCCCTTACAACCTCTACCATTACGACCTGAACATCGCCGAGCACGTGTAAACTTCTGATGGGAACGAGCAGCATGGCAGCTTACGGATTGGTGAAGAGAGGTGTTCAGCGACAAATCACAGTTCTGTCTGGATAGAGACAACCACAGAATTAGAGTCTGGAGACGTCCTGGCCAGCGCAGTGGTACGCGCTTCATTGTGGGGAAACACAACACCCCAACGAGAAGTGTCATGGCATTGGGTGCCATTTCCTATGGTTCGTGCATCCCACTGGTGGTGATTGCAGGAACCCTGACAGCCATGTGACATGTCCAGGAAATTATGCATTCATGTGCACTCCCCTTCTTGGTGCAGCTTGACAACCCCATTTTCGAGCAGATAATGCCCGACCTCACACAGCACTGGTATCTCTGGCCTGCCTTCATAATGTCAACATGTTTCCTTGGCCAGCAAGGTCGGCGAGACCTCTTCTTGCCTATCGAGAACGTTTGGGACCAGTTTGGACAGCATCTTTGGCCATCTGCAACTGGAGCATATTTGGAAGGTCAGTTGTACCAACTATGGCCGAATCTTCCTTAGGAGAACAACCGGCGGCTGTATGACTTCACGCCCAACTGTATTGCCGCCTGTTTTCATGCTACTGGTTGTTCAACAGCATACTAAGTGCGTCCTGCATGTGTTGATCCCCTACAGTACCTGCTTGGAGTGGTCCAGTATTTTGATGTTTCTGTGTACACTTTACTATGTCCTGTGCCTGTACCCACTTATGTGACCCTGAGATGGCATATTCAAGGTAATCAATTTTTTTTGCAAAAGAGTATAATTACAATTTGTAATATTTTAAAAAATTAAATTTAACAGTGTAATAAAAAAAAGTTTATAAAGATTTAAAAAAATAAATTAACAACATATATTTAAAATTTTTTATGATTATTTTAAAAATATTATTTACAACCTGAAATTAAATTTAAAATGCATAAGAAATTCTATTAAATTATAAAAAAAGTTAAAAAAAAAAGTTAAAAATTAAATTAAAAAATAGAATTTACACATAAAATTCTACGCTTTTAAATTTAGTGACAAACATTTATGTGCTCCCAAATATTTTCAATTTAAATTATTAAATTAAATTTATAAATGTGTTAATTTCAAATATTTTAAGATTTAAATTAATAGATAAATGTTTTAATTATATGAAAAGTGGTTTCTGCTATACCATATTTATACCACTGCTGTTTGATGTGGTGTCACACTTATGTTTCTTCTGTTGTATACTGATGTAATTTTCTAGTGTAAAATTTTTATCATTTTTACTCTGCTGTTTGAAGTGATGTAATGGTTGTTTCTGTGTCTGCAACATTGATTCTAGGATTGGCAGTCTTGGAGAGTCAACACTACCAATCCTGGGGGCTTGTAAAGTAATCCTCCATCCCTGTCTACCTTAGTTTTGTTAATATGAATGGAGATTGATCTACATTTATTTAATTATATTTCAGTAATGCAGTGTGTTGGATAGGTAAGAATGCCCAAATCTTTTTAGTTAAACAACCATAATTGTGTGTTGTATTTTTATTAAGGTTCCTGTACATGTGTTAGGGATATTTTGCCATTTGCAGATATTGTTGAACTTAATGAAAAATATTTTAGAATAAATATTGAAGTTGCTGTAGCATTCACTTTCATTGTTAGCTTCCTTGTAAGATTTAAATAAAGCCAGTCATAGTAGATGCCCTTTTATTTTATACCTAGGATGCGGCTATTAACAGATTTGGAAGAAAAGTCATTGGAAGCTGGCTTTCTAGTAGTGCACAAACATAATGAAATATAGAGAAAAATGATTTGATTTGATAAGTCGACGGTTCCCAATCAGTGGGAGTCCACAAGGGAATAATCCAAACTTAAAATGATTTATTATAACTTTAATTAAGAAAACTATCATGATTTAATTTTTGAGCAATACTTGTAGGTACTGACTGAGTCACAGTTTGTACAATATATTCAGTTTGTTAAAATATGAATAAGATAAGAATTTTTTAATATAAAATTTAAGCGTGTGTGTGGAGGCCACGAGAATGCAATGTAGGAAGCAAAGTAATGAGGTGAAGCGTAGTGTGGTCTGTTCTTGCAAATGGTCAAGTGAAGAAGAACATGTTTGGTGCAGCGTGCGTGGTAGTAAAGTTATTTTTTATGCCAGTCAGTGGAGCTGGAGACACAAGTGTGTTGGAGAAATGGAGGCAGTGCCCTAGAGGGGCATACTGGTTAATTATATGAGAATATTTTTCTTGTCTTCGTTTTTTTCTCCCATGTCATATGTCATTAGTCATATAGTTCATGGCATCTACTCCCTTAATTTTTCCAGTTGGACTTGAGGAAAGTATTTTGGTTTGACAAAATGTAAATTTACTGGTAACCACGGCATCGTCGCTTCTTGCAGTACAGTATAACCTATATTTTGGTTTGGTATACTGTAACATGGTATGATAAACATTTAATAAACATTCAAAATTATTAGTCAGGTGAAGAAATTTGTTATTGAAGCATTAGCACAACCCACAATAAATATTTTGTTTTAAGAACTGGCATGAGATATTACAAGAACTGTCCATGGTGTAGAGAAGAGGAAGGGGATGCTATTTACGATGCATGTGTTCAACTACAGAAGACATTGTAGGTAGTAGCAGTTGCTGCCTAACTCTTGGCACTTTTCTGGTACACTCCCTAATGCCAGCACCTTATCAATCACACACAGCAATGGACGATACTTTACATAGGCTATTGTACACAAGTACAGTATGGTTTTCATCATATGTACCCTACACTATCTATTATACATAACTCCGTAACTCTTGAAATGCATACTTTCACAATTGTGCACTAATAAGTTTCAAACAGACACAAATAAATTAGCATTTTAAGGTAAACTCCATGTTATTATCTGTAAGATATTTAACATGTTTCCATTTTAATTAAGGCATAGACTGTAACAGACAATATTTTTTATAAATTTATATTATGCTTTTTTTTATGTTCAATCACATACCAAAAAACTCTCCAAAAGATTTTTTAATTACATTTTTATAAAATGATCTGCAACACCTTATACTACGTATGTATTTCCAAACAAAAGAAATAGTCCATAATTTTGCAAATGTTCATTGGTCCCATGTGAACATTCTTTCCTCAAAATGACAATGTTTCAAAAATAGTTCATTAAGTGCGAATATCAATTTTCTACAAACATAGTTGATAGTTGTCAGTATTACACTCATTAAAAAAAAACACATTGAAAGTATTATTGATAGGGTACCTGAGTGAGTATAGGAACAGCACATAATAGTGTATAAACATAATAAATCAAAATATTGTATCACAAAGCATGTATTGCAGGACACTAACACTGGCAGAATGCACCTTTNTGAAAAAAAAACACATTGAAAGTATTATTGATAGGGTACCTGAGTGAGTATAAGAACAGCACATAATAGTATATAAACATAATAAATCAAAATATTGTATCACAAAGCATGTATTGCAGGACACTAACACTGGCAGAATGCGCCTTTTCGTGTGGTGTTGGACAACCTGTAGTTGCAACTGACCCTCCAAATCTGCCATAGTTTCCGCTGGTTGAAATTACCATCCAATCTCAATGGACGAGAGGTCTAAGGACATTGCTGGCCAAGGAAGCATGTTGACATCACAAAGGCAAGACACAGATATACATGCTGTGTGAGGCCGGGCATTATCCTGCTGAAAAATGGGGTTGTTAAGCTGTACCAGGAAGGGGAACACACATGGTTGCAGAATGTCCTGGACATATCGCCATACCATCTGGGTTCCTTCAATCCCCACCAGTAGGGGTGTGGAAGTCATACGAAATGCCACCCCACACCATGACACTTCTCGTTGGGGTGGTGTGCCCCTCCACAATGGAAGGTGGATCATGGCGCTGGCCAGTTTGTCTCCATACTCAAGTTTGGCAATTGTCTTGTCTTTATACAGAACAGTGATTTGTCACTGAACACCACTCATCGCCAATCCGCGAGCAGCCATGCTGCCCATTTCCGGCAGCTCACATGTGCTTGGCAATGCTCAGGTCATAATGGTAGACGTTGTAAGAGACGCCATGACAATAGATCCCGCAGGGTCATTCCATATCAATTCAGGCTGCTGGCTGCTCCAATAAAATGTGTCAGTTGATCATCCCCAATTTTTTGAAGAAAAAAAATGTATATATAAATACTAACACTAAAAGTAAAAAACATACCAAAAAAAATTTCCCAAACAATTTTTTAGTGGCCACACTTGGCAAAAAATGTGTTTTTCTCTAAAACTATAACATCTAAGAGGGTAATTATTTATTTCAATTACTACTGGATTGAACTATTTTTTGGGTTATATATACTAGAATTTTTAATATTAAAAGTAATTTTAAAAAAAAATTCACAAATTTCATGAAATTGTGAGTTTTTTGGTATTTTCAATATTGTTTTTACACAAAGGTGATTCCCAAAGCTATTACATGTCACCAGTCATATTGTTTCCTTCATGTAAGATGCATTGCATTGCATTTCTGTAAATTTATTATGAAATTTTTGAAAGAATTAAAAATGCAAATTTGGTTTTAAAAAGAGGCAAATTACCCCAAAATACAGTTTTAAAAAAATCTGAAAGATTTATAAAATGATGTCCTAATTATATGAATTCAAGCTAAGGAGACAGTACTCTGGATTTTGCCTTGTAACTTTTATATGAATTTTTGAAGTGAAGCATTATGTGCTACTTGCACGTCTTAATATTCATTGCTTCTGTAGCTATAACAGTGCTCAATGCAGTGGTGTGAATGTAAAGTGTGTATGCGTTTTCAGATGAGTGAGATTGTATGTATTATGTCCTCCCTCTCCTCCCCTTCTCCTTTCCATCCACTGCTCCTATTCATATGGGGTCGTAATAGGAGTAGTAGCAGTAGTGAGCATATAATCTGACAAAAAAGGCACAGTGGTTGAAAAGGTGTGTGATTTAATATCCATACACACTCATCTTAATCTTAGCACTTTTTGATGAATGTACTGGTTATTTCAAATGCACATAAACTGTAGTTATTGCACTAAACTAACTTTAATTTTTAGGCTACCATAGAAAAAGTATATTACATTGAGCGTATCAATTACTGTGAAAACAGAATACTGCTGCTGAGCAGCATGTATTTCTTTGGCATGAAAGTTACGCAGTCGTGGTGAATGATCACTCGGAAAGGGAAATTTCAACTTCAAGAGTACATCCTTTAGTAATATGTGGCATTCGTCTTTCACGGTAGGCCACATAAATCCATTTGCAGGTCCGTGTGGATACATGAATGACACAGTGATGATACTAAGTCCCTTGAAATTCTTGTGACTTGACCCATCCACCAATTACTGTCATAAACACATGCAATAAAGTCACCAACCATACAGCTCTCAATTAAAAATGTGGTTCTTTTTTATTCATTCACAAACACTTCTTGCACACTGTGAGCAATAGGTTTTTGCAATACCAATTCCTGTTCCTTCTGCCAACCAATAATGACTAGACTGTGTAATGTTGCCGCGACTCGTTAAAACATATTTATAATATTGAGCCCCTCTCATTGTGAGGCGCCATCTTGTATCGTTGCGGACTTATTTACACTTCCGAATGTTTATGTTGTCACGGCTACGTTGCCACGGCTTGCTCATAGGTAGAATACGAGACTCAGTACCAGGTGACGCCGATTAATTAAAAAAAAGAAGTTCCAGATTAGTTTGCTTTATACTTTATTTATCATTGAAGTTTCACAGTTCACAGACGAAGTTCCGGTTTGCAGAGTACGAACTTTCACAATTAATTATACCAGTGCAGAAAACAGCGCCACAGTCGTTTACAGTTTATTAATGTCTCAAACTTGCATCGCAAGACTAAGTTACGAAGGCAGGAGGGATGTTCGTTCCTTCCTGGCACCCTAACAACCCACCACACCGGCGGAAATAAGTTGATAGAATTTAGGTGACGTTAAACTGAAAAAGAAATGTGAACAAAAGATCTTACGGTCACGGGTGCTTGCCGGTGTGGGTGAAGTACTTCACCCCTGATGCGTCTTCTCACGCCCGATGCGTCTTCTTCGACGGTTGGTTACTTTGTTCCTCTAGGCGATAGGCACCACCAGTATATATTAGGCAGGCCTATCCCCCCTTCTCCTAAGATAAGCGCATGGCATCCGGCATCTGCCAGTAGCATCATCCAAAACTATGCTGTATCCTGCGCTCTCAACATTTTATCGTACTCGAAACTGCGTCGCAGAAAACTAAAACTGTTGACACCGTCCACTTCCAGAGAACCGAACGTCACGACGCAGCTGGAAAGTTTCTGTATAATGCTGACGCATAACCAAAACAACAACTTACGAAACTCCTGTTACCACGTAAACAGCAGATGTCCGTCCGATAACCTATAACAGCACACGTCTGCTAGATAAACAAACTATCACGGGAAACTAACCACCGCAGCTTTAACTTGAAACCTGATAAAATATTACGAAGCTTTCCAAAGCTAAATACACACGAAAGAATTTTACACCCATGTCCCGAAAAATTAAGAATATTGCGTCATTACAACTGTATATCATTTACTGACATAATTTTATTCCACTCCTTTTTTTTTACAACATAAATGATTAACCTTTTCACTTTTCAAGAGCATGCTTTGTTGCATAAATGTTTGCATAATCCTCCTACACCATCATATGCACTATTTCCATGAACAGTTGCTGAAAAAAAATCAATTTTCTAGTAATACCAGAGACTCCACTGGAATGTGCATGCAGCTGGTATCTGTTTTTAAAGTGTGGTGCTGCTTCATAGGAGATATCAACTTCTGTAATGAATCTTTGGTAGGAACTTAGCGTTTCAACTTCACAGTTATTAGCTCAATAGCACATAATGCATGTACACTATTATGACATGTGTCAACACTTACCACTGCAAATTTTTTTTGACATCACCAAAATTAGCCACACATGTAAATACGAATAGAGATTTGAGTGTTTGCCAATGATAGCTCTAAATTTCGTCTGGTAAAATCACTGACCAGTTTTCTGCAAAGTCAAAGTGCAAAACTAGTGTAGAGTTTTCTCTATAGGCTGTTCATGGTTACTTCAGACTTTTCTGAAACCCTGCTAAAGTTCTAGTTCCAGAATATTCCTCTGCCTCATGCAAACAAAGCTTAACTAAGTACAGAAAATTACACCAAACGGATACAGCACTGAATTCGTGCGTACTCTGTGTAATATTATTTTCCATAAGAACTATTTCTTACTAGGCAATACCAACACACATCCCCCCGCAATTTATTCATATTTATTATTAATGAAGTATTATATTTTATATAGAGTATATAGGTAAAATTTCAATTTAACTAAAGATAAGGTACTTTTATATTAAAACATTTAAAAAACGCTTTAAATATGTGACATTTTTAGTAAATAACCAAACATGTCATACATAGAATGATTTTTCAAAGATTTCATTACAAAAAATGTGAAGAAACCGCTATAACAGAATTTTTCATCTGTGGCATACCCTTCCTCTGAATATTTTGAATATAAGACAAACTCTTTAAATCCATCATCTTGAATCACAGACACATTGATAAACTGTAACTGTCTTCTTGACCAGATCTCCATGTTCTCAGATAGCAAACATAACTTCATCTTCTGCCACTTGTAAACCCAGTGTTTCCACCAATATATATATATATATATATATATATATATACACCTTCTGCATCTGGGCAGTCTCCACACTCCTCAAACCTACAGTTTTCTGTTGCCTCTGCACATATACATTTTAAGAACATTTCTTCTGCTTCTTCATGATTTTTTCCAACTGAAGGTTTCCAAAGCAATACAGACTAGTTTAAGATTGTTACAATAAATACATGTGCATAGTTCATTATTTGGCTGACATTTAACCCATTTAGGATGCAGCAAGTAAAACTTAGAAGTCTTATTTTTATCTGGGGGTTCTGTTTTCATAATATTATACACATCCTTACCTGATCTTATCATAAAACATTTCACTTTCTTCATTTTCACACCATTCTCACAAATAGAAAGAAAAAACATTTTGGTGGCATTATTGTCTAGAACAGTCCTACTCTAATTTAAAAAAATTGGAAAGAGCAATCTCCAGCATCTCTACAGATAATGAGTGTCGTACATATGGATCAAACATTTCATAACTACCGTTATTTTTTAATGTGGTAATGTTTCTGTTAGTTGACTTGCTGAACATTGTTGGAACCTGTTACAAAGTATCATAATAGTAAAATATGCATCATCTTAAAACATTTAATTAGATGCAGTAGAAGCAATACATGCATCTCGTCTTCAAATAGACACACAGACAAGTATATACAGCTCACCAGCTTCATTCATACTAACTGGTCGTTCACAATAAAACAATAAAACATATCTCCACAGAACTCACATCAACATAGAGTTGCTACACAATTTATCATAGAATATATAAATATAACTAAAACTTTCAAATTTAAACAATCCTGAGCATTTCTTACCTCCTTAGAGCTCCTTACTACATTCTCAATACTACTATTATTGGGAATTTCATTATCCTTTACAGGTGCTGCATCTGATTGTACCAATTCACTCATCTGTGAGTTTTCATCCCTCTGCTCTCTCTCTACCTTGCACCCCTAAATTTGGACAAAACTTCCTCCAAATTTTTTCAATGTTCCTTCCTCATCATTATGATATGTTATCAAAACATCATCAAAAAAGTTAACAACTCCTTTGGCACCTAATAATATTTTTTTCAATTTTCGCTTGAAAAATGGCACTAGCAGGTTTTGTACCATTAGGTAATCTCCTCAGCCTTTAAATTCATTTAGGCTTACTCCATGCCAACAATTTTCCTGTCTCTTTATCTACTTGTAATTGGTTAAATGCATTACTCAGATCCAATCTAGAAAACTTAGTACCTCCTTGCAATGCTATAAAAATATCCTCAATTCTAGGTAATGGGTGGTTCACATCCTTAAGGAATTTATTCACAGTAGCCTTAAAATTTGCGTACAAACTTAAATTACTACCATCCTATAATAAAATAGACACCAAAGGTGAATACCACTTGGAATTTTCCACTTTTTCAATAACACCTTCCTTCCCTAACTTTTTTTTTAAAAACCTGTCCTGTCCTACTTCTTCCTATTTTAATGCACCCAATTCTGTTTTAAAAACTACACCATATTTTTCTAATACTCCCTCTAATTGAGCCTGCACTTTATCATCTACTCTATATGTTGAAAAATATTGCTTCAACTGCAATTTAATCTGAGAATTAAATCTCTCCCAAACAAACATTTCACTCCACCCTTTACTAAAAACAATCTACACTTTAAAGTGTTACCTTTAAAAGCTATATCAACCATTATTAGGCCAAACTGTTTAATTCTCTCACCACTATATGTGATTAATTGAACATCACATTTCTGCAAGCTCATGTCATAAAAGTACTGTAAATATATATTTTCAGGAACACATGAAAACAGCTGCCCCCTTATCCAATTCAAAGTAAATAGGTTTTTTTATCCAGTTCACACAACAATTCAATAGTTGCAACCATATGTAGAGCTAAAATTTCATCTTCTTCACAATCAATAGTATTTGCTGACTCACCCTTACAAGTTGCCCCCTTTGTTTGCACAAATTACACATGTAATTTTTTAATTTACACTTTGCAAACACATGATCCAGCTTATTACAGTGAAAACACAATAACACTTTCTTGCTCCCTTGATTCTTCTGTTTCCATTGAACCATCCTGTCTCCTCTTCTTATTCTCCACCTGAGGTGCTGCCATTTTCCTTCTCTTCTCCACTTGATAAAATTTGTGTAGATCCATTTTGTGTTCTTGTAGGACTGACTCCTTGTACAACGCGATGTCCACCAGTTTCCCTATTGCTGTATCCACTGCCTCTTCACATAATCTGTCTTGAATGGGACCCTGCTGCAACCCAATAACGAACTTGTCTTTTACTCGCTCCTCCATTGTAGCACCAAAGCTACATTCCGAAGCCAAGTCTCTCACTCGTGTATACCATGCCGAAAAATTCTCACCCTCATCTTGACATGTCCTTTCAAATACAAATTTGTTTACAAAAATATGATACTCGTGGTTGAAATCTTAATTGTAAAACACTTTTTATTTCCTTAGTGTCTTGTCCTTCGGCAAAACCCGAAAAAATAACGTCTTCATAACTTTATATACCATTTCACTTAGTAATACCAATAAAGTTGAAACTTGTCGTCCTTCTAGAATCTCATTTGCCACAAAGCAATGTTCCAACCTTTCCAGGAAACATTAAATACCACCATCTTCCAAAAATGGTTGTAAATATATCTTAGATGCCATTTTGTATGCACTCTTAGCTTTTTTTTTCTCTCACCACTAATATGTCATAAAGTAACATAATAATAAAATATGCATAATCTTAAAACATTTAATAAAATTGCTGTAGAAGCAATACATGCATCACTTGTCAAATAGACAGCTCACCAGTTACATTCATATGTACTGGTCGTCAACAATAAAACATATCTCCGTAGAACTCACATCAACATAGTCGTCACACAATTCATCATAGAATATACATAAAAAAACTGGAATACTTCACGCCATTATTAATATACTACAAAACCAATGTAAGCAAACTAACTTTTTCATTATACTTTACAGACTCAATTACTGTGTAAACATTAGAAAACCACTCGGTACAAGTAATACACTCAAATGACTCACCTTCGTGTGACCAATAATAAAATCCACTAATTCTATAAACTTCAAGTTTTTTCACAGCTGAATGTAATAATGTGGATGGATTCGGTCTGTTTTTTTCATTTTTAAGTAACCCTGCCTCCTTTCTGACTCTGTCTTAAGGCGGGATTCCAGTTTAAAATATATTAATGCTACTATTTAACACACTTAGAACCGGTTCTACAATGTCTGTCTAAGTATTGGTTATCTGACCACATGATAAACTTGAACAGAAGTTTTAATCATTAGTTAGTCTTGTACTGCTTCTCACCAGACATTTCCCGGTAAAGGAAGTCCTGGTCAGCTAAGTGCTGGTTAAGATAAAATTGACAACCAAGCAGTGATGTTTTTGTATGTGATTGACTGCTATTTGGTCATCATCTGCTGTTTATGTTGTGCTGGTTAAACTAAATTTGTTGTAAAGCACAGTTAGAAGCACCAATAATAAAAGGTTTTGATCAGGAAATGTTGCTAATTAGATAATGTTTAGTTAATTTCCTTGTTTCGAAGGTATTCACGAGTTACTGAAAACGAGACAGATGCCGTGATACAAATTCATGTGGGCTTTATAGAGTTGTTAATATGACATGATTCCACAACATGACAGTTTTTACCATTTTTGTAATAGTGATTACGTATTAGGTGGTGTACTATATTTCAATGCACATTTTATAGTGTGCATTTGGCATCACAGAGACTTTCAAAACATTTCTTTCAGATGTTTGTTTCTGTTGTTGCAATACACTCTCTACAACTGTCCTACTTACTGAAAACCCACTTCAAGAAATCAAGCTAAAATATTACATGTGGTTACCATAACTTAAAATATTTTTGAACACTTGTAAACTTATTTTCTCTGAACTAAAAAATCTCTGTGAACTTCTATTATAAGTGTTCTTATTTTCAAGCAGAATCAGAACAGTTACCTTCATAAAATTAGGCATTATAATATAATTATTCATTTTAAAATGTTTTTCATCTCTGAATAATTGCAACCAATTTATGTAATCAACACTTTCATCATCATCATCATCATCATCATCATCATCATCATCAAATAACCAAATGAAATCTTCTGCTGGCATTAGAAACAATTTTAATACACAAACACAACCTTACATCAGCCACAAATGACTACCAAAGTAGTTGTAATGTTCTGATTAGCCCAGTATTCAGAACCTATTCTTGTGTTTAAGATAACCATTGGTTACAGGTAAATTAAAATTAGTTATTCTGAACCAAATACTGAAGGAAAAAAAAAAGTGACTTTTCAAAGTTTGTGGGCTACGTACACTCAATTATCTATTTTTTTATTTTTTTTTGTTATGTTGGTACACATGTTCCCAACTTATGTTGACATAATCAGCCATTTTGCATTTTAGTTTGTTTTTGACAGATATAAAGGTTAGACGTCTTTTGGTGCGCTTGGCGATTTTTTGCTATCGAAAAAAATGGATCAAAGAATCTGTATTAAATTTTGTGTGAAAAATAAAATTAAGTGCTCCGACGCACTTAAAATGTTGACTGTGGCATTTGGAGAGTCTACTTTGAGCAAAAAAAAAATGTTTATAAGTGGTACAAGTTCTTCACAGAAGGCCGAGAAGATGTTAATGACGATGCCTGCCCTGGACGCCCCAGCACGTCAACAACCGATGAAAACGTTGAAACAGTGAAGAAAATTGTTATGGAGAATCGTTGAATCACTATTAGAGAAGTTGCTGAGAATGTCGGCATATCGGTTGGCTCATGCCATGAAATTTTTTCGGATGTTTTGGGCATGAAACGTGTGGCGGCAAAGTTTGTTCCAAAATTGCTAAATTTTTATCAAAAGCACCGTCGCATGAGCATTGCTCAGGAGCCATTGAATGATGTCAATGACGATCCAGATTTGCTCAAAAGGGTCATAACTGGTGACGAAACATGGGTTTATGGTTATGACGTCGAAACCAAAGCCCAATCATCCCAATGGAAGCGGCCAGAAGAGCCAAGACTGAAAAAAGCACGCCAAGTTCGGTCAAATGTAAAGGTTTTGCTCACTGTTTTCTTTGATTACAATGGCGTGGTTCATAGTGGGTTCTTGCCGAAAGGTCGTACGGTCAGTAAGGAATATTACCTTGAAGTTATGCGCCGTTTGCGTGAAGCAATACGAAGAAAACGCCCGGATTTGTGGCAAAACAACTCATGGCTTTTGCATCACGATAATGCATCTGCTCACACATCGTTGCTTGTTCGTGATTTTTTGACCAAAAACAACACCGTAATCATGACTCAACCACCCTATTCACCGGACTTGGCCCCCTGCGACTTTTTCCTGTTCCCAAAACTGAAGAGACCCATGAAAGGATGGAGGTTTGCCACGATTGAGGAGATAAAGACAGCGTTGCTGGGAGAGCTCAAGGCCATACCAAAAAGTGCATATCAGAAGTGCTTCTAGGATTGGAAAAAGGGCTGGCACAAGTGTATTATATCTGAGGGGGATTACTTTGAAGGGGACAAAATAGATATTGATGAATAAATAAATATTTATCGAGAAAAATAAAAAGTCACCTTTTTTTTTTAACAAACCTTGTACATTATAAAATTTCATTGCCCTTTTAACATAAGCAACACATCTCACTGTTCCACTATAAATATAACTACGTACAGATGCATACTCCATGGACAAAGCAAGCAGAGAATGATAAAGAAGATGGAAGGGGGGAGGGGGGGGGGAAGAAGCCCGTAGTTTACACTTTGCTCACTCTCAATTATCCATAACCACATACACACTTTATCTTCTCCTGTTTCCACATAACCGCATGCATTAAGCTCTGTTCCAGCTACAGAGGCAATGGATATTACGCTATGCAAGTACTACATAATGCCTCATTTAAAAAATTCATACAAAAGTTACAAGGCAAAAATTTAGTGTACCGTTTCCATAGCTTGAATTTATATCATTACACCATCATTTGATAAATCTTTGAGATATATTAAAACTATAGTTTCGAAGTGATTCGCCCCTTTTATAAACTAATTTTGAACTTTTTTTGATTTGAAATGCCCTTCATTTGAAATGCCCCATTAATAATTCTTCATCACTTCACTAACTGCGCTGGTTTGTTTTTCGAACCAAGCTTAAGAATGGGTTTTTCTTACATCTCTGAGAGCATGTTGGCAGCCAAGTCAAAGTTCAGTTCACTTCCACATGTGTCAACAAGTTTTTGATCAACTTTTAGGTCAAAATATTGCCCATCAAAAGCTAATCCATTTAACTGCAGGGTCAGATTAATCCCACTTTTTGCAAGAGATTCTTTGATCTTACTAGCCAACACCTCTCCTTTATGGTATGTTCCACATGGTGATATATCAAGAAGAAAACATTTCTGAACACCCTCAATCACAGTAAGTACACAAACAATTTGATATGTCCTGTGCTATTTAGTTATCTTTGTCAGCAACCACCGATATAAGTGGCAAGTGTTTATACCAAGCACACAACTTCTTGGCCGCTCAGTATCAGTCTACAGTCAACTCTCTATCTATCATTTTTCAGAGGACTGTCAAAAAATTTCCATACATGCAGGATTTCAGTAGATGAGAGTTCAGATATGTATGTCAATAAAATACAACTTCTGACCCTATTAGACTTAATTTTGAGTATAATAAGAGCTGTACATTATCTGTGAATAAAGTTTAGCTAATAAACACAATAAAAATGGGAATTTAAAAAAAAGTATTACTGTAAATAACAACTTAGAAAAACATTTCACCTCAACTATTTTAAATAAAGAACATAACATCTCAAAAGACCATATATAATTGATAGTAATCTGACACCAAATGCAAGCCGACCTAAAACTTTAAAACGCTTTGAAAATGAAAATAATATGACACCAAATGCAAGTCAAATTTTGAATGTCCTGCGTGCACTCGATCAGCTGAGAGCGCGCTGCAAGAAAATCGATCAGGCTGTGTGTTCACAGTCGCTGACAGAGAAGGGGAAACGGCGGGAGTAAAACCATACCTCTCCACGCCGCTACATGTTGGCGACACCTTGCGCGCATGGCAAAGGTCTGTCTTTTGAAGTAATTAATTACATTTCACTGCAAAAAGCCTGTAATTTTCAGACAGAACCGAATAAACAAGGGAATCATTATTTATTTCTTCACAGTCTTTAAAAATAATTAATCATTCAAAAACCATGCCCTCTGATTTTCCCTGTTGCGAATTACACTGCTATCGGGTTCTGTGCCTACCCATTATTAGATGACCAAAGGTGTCGAATAGGCCCTTATATTTCGTCAGTTTATTCAAAAGATGCGTGTCTATTGAAATAAATTAATATAAATCCTCCGATTCCCCGCAGGAAGTTACTAAAAATGAACTTTATGCTTGGTAATACAAGTCGCTCTATGTTCAAACAATTTTTGGCAACAAGGGTAGGTAAAGTATATGCTTCTGAGCATATCATTTTATTTTGCAAAGATTCTGTCCATTGAGTTAAATGATTTTTATGCCAGATACAATGAAACATCAACTTGATGAGAAAACACAACCTTTAACCTCAAAAGAAAACATCTTTGCAAATAATGATTCCTCGTTAAAATGAATTGCATAACATTTTCAGACTAAACTATTTGCTTTGAAATACATGTGATAAGTGCAACTATTTTAAGTGACGCATAATCTTGATAAAAATTTCTACATTCGCCAGTAGCACTTTATTTGCTCTGCAGCAAGTGTGTGAAGGTAAGCGCACACGGGAGAGAGAGTAGTGATGGGCAAAATCGAATGAAAACCATTTGAATATTAGATTGTTGCAGTATAATCAAATTTTTTTATTTCTGTCTAAGATATTCAAATGAATCATTCGGTTTGAAGTTTTCCTTCTTGACAACAGATGGCTCTAGGTGAACTACAATATTTACGTAATTTTTTAAGGTCATCAGCAATTGATGTTTAACTTTTTGCCATTTTTATACAAAAATTTAAAATTTTCTCTTTGCTTTTTTTTATTTAAACACAGCTTATGTCGAATATTGTACTTAAGAGAAGCAAAATTCCATCCAACATTCACTTTGTTAAATGAAGAAGGATTTGCTTCACTCATGCAAATGTTCATTCGTTTCATTGGGATGTTCATACATATCTCCACAAAGTGAATGTTTCATTCGAATATCAGGAAATTGAATGGCAGCTACTGCAATAATTTGGTGTCGGAAAATTTAGCAATTGTTATCAGTTTTGTAACTTTTCATGAAGTGCAAAGAGCTATATTAACTCATAAAAAAATTTGTGAAAATTTATTTATCATTGAAACAAGAACAGATTGTGAATAGAAATTACGACATAAAATGATCGAGAACTTAAAATGTTACTTTTTTCAAATACAAATAAATATTAACTTCTTATGAACACAAGTGTCATAACTTCAGCCAAATAGGCCATTAATTAACTCGCTTCAAAAAAGTACTTTCGAAGTGTTACCTTGTGGCAGCATTAACATTCATTCCTTTCGATTAAGATGCAAATGGAAAAGAAAACCGAATATTCGGAATCCGAATGATTTATTCGATTTCAGACGAGTCTATTCAATTAAAAATCGATTTCGCCCATCACTAGAGAGGAAGTGCATTTTTTTTCTTACACAACATCTTTCACTCTCGAAGGCATGTAAGGGGAGGCAGAAAGGTGCGCATCTGAGAGAGACGGAAAGAGGGGTGACAGAGAGCCACACTGGTTGCTAGGTAACCACTTCCCCTCTCATCAGGCGTGTCAGGGGAGGTAGGTAGTAAGACAGACTCGCACGTCGCTGCAGACGTGTTGGGAATACAGACAATGCGCCGCAGAGCAGTGATAAACAGCAGCGCAAGTGATGTATTTCACATCCAGTTAGTAGAACTTTGCATAAACAACCAGCTTAAAAACGACAGTTGCTGGAAATCTTAGGTGACGGGACTGAAATATACTTCCATTGACACAATATCGATAAACAATACAAGCAGTTAGCTTTATCATTATTTATATAGGAGTTTCGCCGGGACCACTGAAAATTAACTGTGGATACAGTTTGTCGGTACAACTAGAGACAACCGTATTGGCGAGCAGTACCAATCCCTGTTGCCACATCTATCAAGCATCCATCCTGTCATAATACATGTGTCATTAAATCTCAATTGTAGTAATATAAATTTCAATTCTTTACATAAAGAGGAATATTTGAATATAGTAAAAACAAAAATCTATTGAACACATACAAGATATATTTGGAATTGTATACCTACCTAGAAGGAAAATTTCTGGGCAGACGAACTGCTAAATTTTACGTTCTTGGTAAAAACATTCCGACACTTAAATTTACATATTACTAATGACTATCAAATGTATATGTATTAATTTTCATTTACTTACAGTTGTGTGTAGCAATTTAAAAAATACTTCACTTTTGGTGCTGTAGCTTGTAATGGCAGCACGAACTCCTCTCCTATGTCCAAACAGTTTTAATGCTATTTATTCTTCTGCATTACAAAACTCCACCAGTCATTCAATTTCTTATAACAAAAACAGACACTTTGAAAAAACCTTGCCATGGAACTTGATGATAACGTATAACCTATTTTCTCACGCATAACTGCCGTAAATTTTGTGCCTGAATTTTCCCCCTATCATAAAATTCTAATGCCACTCTCCAAAGACAGTCTTTGTTAAAATCATTAAAATTTGTACCTAGTTTCCTGAAAAATCTTTTTTCCCCGACAGAAATATCGCTTTTGACGTAGGTGCATGTTAGTCACATTGTGCGTTCACCAGCATCACATGCTCTTGCTGTAAACCTGTTAATTTGTTTAAAATTTATACTTTCGTGAAAATTATTGATAGTGAAAAAGGAATGCACTCTATAAAGAAAGATTATAGGTCGACTTTATTTGCTAACCACTTCCCTTACAACTACGTATGCCAGCACAATGTTTACTTAGCACCATAATTTCAACGAAAACTTTACACGCAAGCAAATAAAAGCCAGCGAGGACGTTCGAAGCCCATTGCGATACTGGCTACTGGGCTACGGGCTAGAGCAAACACCAGAGGCAGCTGTTGTGCTAGACATTAGCTATGTGTGTCGACTAAGCACGAGTCAGACTTTATTATCGCCTGCTTATATATAAAGCATGGCGGAAACATTTATACTCGTATATACCTATGAAATATGGTTTCCTCTCAGAGAAGAATGAATAATATTCTTTATTCAAAAAATAGTTGTTGAGTTCGCGCACATTCCATAACAGTGTAAAACACAAATGGATAAAGATACAAACTTGGGGTTTTCACTTATTTGCTCAGCAAAATGAGCCTATTGTAAAAAAACTACTAAATTTTAATGAAATCATTAATGATTTTTTGAGGGCAACTGAGAAACATTTTGCTTGACTTGCTGTGGCCACTGCAACACTACAAACTAGGCAACAGAGTGCAGCAGAGATAGGCTACTGGCACCAGCTAGTGGGAGGAGTGCCGCTGATCGACTGACCTCGAGCAGCCAAGAATTTCTGTGCCTGGTACAGTATTGGGATTTGTGGTTGTTAAGAAGTTTGAATTTTCTTTTGCAATGTTTCAAACATAGATACTCTGAATGTTTTAAAAAACTTTCACAAATGGTTTGTGTTTCCCACATCAACTCAGTTTAAATGGTTCAAATCAATCTGTCTTTCATAGAACTTCTCACCCTTACCCTCCTTCACTGCATAATAGGCAATCCGAATCACACTATGGCCTATTACTTCCTGTTTTTTATTTTCTTCGTGTTCCTCTTGTGATTTCAGTTCTTCCTTGAAATCCACACACACGTGTTTTTGTCGAATATGATAAATGACACGAGTCTTCAAATTCCTAAAGTCCATGCTTTAATTTGACAATTTAGGCTCACCTGCTTCTACTTCATCACCTGATGTGGTTGGTAAAGAAAATATTCCATATCTCAAAGATTTTATTATTCCACCAGACTTGGGAAGTTGTTGATAGTTATTTGTGCACTGAGTGCAATAAATACTTGAATTTCGAATATCAAAGCAGGGTTCTAGTTGACAAATCTGATCAGGTGTCTTGCAAATCTTAATAAGCTTAATTTTGGCTTCAATTTAAAGCTGTGTTTCATCAATGTTCTCTGTTTGGCATAATCTTTAACATTCTTTTGTGTTTATCTGACTGTTCATGGTATTCATATGTTGCTGCACATCATTAATTTTATTTAATTGACAAATCATTGGAGAAATATTGCTGCTTAGGACTACAAAAACCAACATAATCAGGACCATATTTTTGCACCTGTTTGAGGGGTGGATGAGATTCCTGGGATGTTGAGGCCAAGAGTTATCTCACTGTTTTAACAAAACCAAATCCACTTAAATCTTTCTGTCCTGCACATCTTGCTCATCGTGTTTACTACTGGTGTGTGTCTGTAGATGATCGTGCCACCTCTCACATTCACAGTATGCAAATTTAACATTTCACTTGCTAACACAGTTCATGTTAGCGATACTTCTAGGTTAGGGTTTGCTATTCTGGACAGTAAATTATCAAACTCAACAAATATACAATAGCACAACAATATGGCATCTATTAACACCAAAAGTTACTAAATAAAGAATTAAAAATGGACTGACAGAATGTAGGAAAATACATTACAGCGAATAACTTCAAATCTTCAAATTACAGACTTGTGTTTACTGTTTACTTTACAAGGCATAGATATACGTGCGCGCAGTAATAGCAGCCTCAATATCAATTGCCTGCGGAAGTCGTACGATTGATTATCAGGCCACCTTCCGAAATGCATTTTTGTACAGTATGTTTACACATTGTGAAATAAAAACTGATGCAGTTATCTAGACATCAATTGTAACTAGTGTCATATTGTTCATTGCATATCTGAGGCAATATAAGATGGCTGCGGATGTTTGTTTACATCCTACTAGGTATTTATCGACACAAATTTATTGAATCATGAAATTTAGTACAGCAAATATGTCAAAGATTTCCCCAGGCTGAAAAAATTTCCCACGAACCTGGTTCACACATTTTGTTTACCTCTGGTCACAAGAAATTTAAGACCCAATCATCAGCTTGCTATGGTAATAATTTTTATGGCTGAAACCTAACAAGTGGTATTACTCAGACAATGCAGCACGTTACAGTGAAACTTGTTAACTATGCTAACTACAAGAATCTAGAGCACTTTCCCTCACACTTTTGCTTTTACTGTCACTATGAACTCAGAGACAGTGAGGTAGTGAATGCAAGAGGCCTAAGCTGCCTCTGTGAGGCAATTTTTAAACAATCACTCACAACACACAGCCACTATTACATTTAAAGATAAAAACTTACAAAGCTATGGTTCTTATCTCTCACATAACAGCAGCAAGTAGAGATACCTGAAGTTGTTTCTGGCACAGCCATGCTTCAGCATCATTAAGGAGGTCTTTCGAGCCTTGAACTCTCTCTTTCAGACTTTCAGCTTTCCTACACAACAGAATTGCACAAACTTAAGTAATATAAATTAGCATAATACAAATTTATGTAAAAATTAATAACACAAGTTAATACAACAGAATCACACACAGTAATAAATAGTGTATTATGCACACAAAAAATCAACACTTTTATACAGTAAATGATTTACTATCAAGTAACTATTATTTTCCATTTTCTTGTAAGTCTTTCATCCTTTGTATTACAGAATTCAAAAATATTTTAGTTAAAAAAGTAAAATAAAATGAAATTGAGTTTGTTATATCATGCTCTCTCAACTGAAACAGTTAACTATGAAAGTTCGTAACTACGTTTGTAATGACGCAGTTATAATAATTGTCGGTATAGTTGATTAATTTTCTTTTACTTTGCGAGTCTTAGTAATATTTTATCGGGATTCAAAGTTATTGCCGTGGTACAATGTTTTTCGGTCATACGTTTGCTTTATCGGAAATCATAGTTTTTATTAGCGTCAGCATTAGTAGATCGAAGCTTTCCAACTGCAGTCAACAGTTTTTGTTCTAGGTTTGATTATCTTTTACTACAACACAGTTCGGATGGTGACGCAGTTCGACTGGCATGGGGAGTGGTTGCCTGGACCATGCCATGCCCTTATTTGGTAACATTTTTGGCACCCTGGGAAAAGGAGTGGTAACTCCGCGGCGACAAAACGCTGTGTGCCTACCACCCGCTAACACGGTAGGACCAGCACTCTAGGAAGACACACCGGGCGTGGCAAATATTGCCCACACCGACAAGCACCCACGACCTTTAAATATTTTTAACTTTAATTCTTTTTCGACTTTAACTTAATTCTACTAAATTATTTCTGCCAGTGTGGGAAGTCGCTAAGGTGCCAGGAGGGAACTGACGTCCCTCCTGCTTTCATAATGTATTCTTGCGATGCAAGCTTTCAATTACGTGAATAATCAATAAACTACTGTGGCGCTGCTCTTTGCTTGTTTGTTTATGAAACTGACTGTTCGTGACTCTGCATACTTGAAGTTTGTATGTGAACGGTTTCATTTGAATGATAAATAAAAGTACAGAGTAAATAAACCAAAACTTGACTTATTTTATATTTATTTGGCGCCTTTAAAGTTTCATGTTTCTACCGATTGAGCAAAACAGAGCTGTAATTTCCAGTCGCCAATACTGACAGCTGCCACATTACAAGTTATCACAAAACAACTGCACAAATCCTCACAGTTATACATAACTTTTAGCTTCGTGAAATATCTCACAACTTTAATAACATTTAGTTCACAACAAAGGAAAATGCTTCTGCTAAAACACCTAGTTTGCATACTGCATCATCTTGAACAAAGTATGTGCAATTATCTTGAAAACTGCATTAAATAGCTACTATTATAATGAACATAAATTTTACTTCAATGATTAAAGTGTTACAAAGTGAGACATTATTTTTTATATTTGTGATGTCTGCAATCCTGAAGACATAAAACATTAACTGCCATTAGATAAAACAATAATTTTTCTGCCCCTAAAATAAATGCAAAATTGTACATAACCACTTTCCATACAATTTTATTTTAGATTATACAGATTTTAGACTTTAACTAAAGTACAGCTGTAGACTATTTATTTTGCCATGTTTTTTATAATGTTCTCATACACATACAACATAACAATGTGGCATCTCTCAAACTCATCCAGCTGAGCAAAGGCTTATCAAATGCACCACCGGGACATACTGCATTTTCACTGAACTTGGCTCTGTCACTCACACTACTACTAAGGCCTTATTACATGTCTTACAGATACAAATGATTGAGGGATATGTATGCCCCCTAGTGGCACATCCACACAAGTAAACAGCATTAAACACAAGCGGGACACCTGTCAGGCTATTTTGTGGCAACCTTCATGTTGTGCCCACGCGATTCATTCATGGAGATCAATTCTTTTTTAAACAAGCATACATTTATATTTATACAAATACATACATACACTGAGGTGACAAAAGTCATGGGATGGCAATATGCAAATATACAGATGGCAGTAGTATCGCGTACAAAATGTATAAATGGGCAGTGCATTGGTTGGGCTTTCATTTGTAGTCAAGTGATTCATGTGAAAAGGTTTCTGACGTGATTATGGCCGCACGACGGGAATTAACAGACTTTGAACGCGGAATGGTAGTTGGAGCTAGACGCATGGGACATTCCATTTCGGAAATGGTTAGGGAATTCAACATTCTGAGATCCACAGTGTCAAGAGTGTGCCGAGAATACCTAATTTCAGGCATAACCTCCCATCATGGACAACGTAGTGGCTGACCGCCTGCACTTAATGACAGAGACCAACGACGTGTGCACAGAATTGTCAGTGTTAACAGACAAACAACACTATGTGAAATAACCGCAGGAATCAATGTGGGGTGTATGACGGACGTGTCCATTAGGACAATGTGGCAGAATTTGGCTTTACTGGGCTATGCCAGCAGAAGACCGACTCGAGTGCCTTTACTAACAGCACGACATCGCCTGCAGCGCCTCTCCTGGGCTCGTAACCATATCGGTTGGACCCTAGACGACTGGAAAACCGTGGCTTGGTCAGATGAGTCCTGATTTCAGTTGGTAAGAGTTGATGGTAGGGTTCGAGTGTGGCACAGACCCCACGAATCCATGGACCCAAGTTGTCAACAAAGAACTGTGCAAGCTGGTGGTGGCTCCATAATGGTGTAGGCTGTTTTTACATGGAATGGACTGGGTCCTCTGGTCTAACTGAACCGATCATTGACTGGAAAGGGCTATGTTCAGCTACTTGGAGACCACTTGCAGCCATTCATGGACTTCATGTACCCAAACAACGATGGACTTTTTACGGATGACAATGTGCCATTTCACCGGGTCACAACTGTTCGCAATTGGTTTGAAGAACATCCTGGACAATTCCAGGGAATGATTTTGCCACCAAGATTGCTGGACATGAATCCCATCGAACATTTATGGGACATAGTCGAGAGGTCAGTTCGTGCACAGAATCCTGCACCGGCAACACTTTCGCAATTATGGACGTCTATAGAGGAAGCATGGCTCGATATTTCTGCCTGGGACTTCCAACGACTTGTTGAGTCCATGCCACGTCGAGTTGCTGCACTTCGCCGGGCAAAAGAAGGTCCGACACGATATTAGGAGGTATCCCATGACTTTTGTCGCCTCAGTGTACATGTTGCAAAGGATACTGTCCATATTAGAAATTGTCATTTTGTAATCATACTGTGACATGTGGCTGGGCTGTGCCGCTGACCTTTGTCCACTCCGCACGAGCGGGCAGAAGAGAAGGACAGAGTAGTGATATGATAGTGGGGTGGCAAGTCAAGGGAATGTTTAGAATGACATGTGAGCGATAATCCTACCAGCATTTTGAGTTATGAAGGCATTCTACTGTGATAACCCTTTAGCAGCTCGCCGCTGCTGACCTTCAGCAGATAGAATTTCTGCGTTTATCTGAAGAATGCTCTGGATTACCGGCATTGTTTCTCTCAGCGTGACTTGGAGTGCATTGAACCTTCCAGAAGGTCAGGGCGACTGATATAAAAGTGTCACAGGCCTCCGAGCTAGCAATTGTTGAATGGATGAGTTTCAGCGATAGACAACAAGTGAGAAGAGAGTGTGCGACGAGAGAAGTGACCAGTGGGAGGAAAATTTGTGACTGCAAATATCAAAGCAGTGAAGAGTACGACTACAGGCTGGACTATTGAACTGGATGCGTGAGTGAAAGACATTACACATGATGGCAACAGATAGACTGAACATGTGTTAATGATGAGTATGAGTTAATTGACAATAACCAAACAGACATAAAGGACATTAATTAGAGTTGAAATAGACATTAAATATTTTGCTCACTGTGAAATAAAAAGAGTAATAGTGAAGACAGATAAATTAATGCTGTAAATAATAGCTGTGTGAATAAATCAAAAACCAAATTTTGTTCTTTTATTTTTTATTAAGACCTTCAACCCTCATGAACTCTGATACGCCCTGCAGGTATCCAGGTAACAACACTGTACTATATAAAATAGAATTTTTATGTTTTTATTTTAATATTACCTTTCCATGATTTAATACAGCAAAGTCCAAAAAGTCCAGCAACCTTTTTATGATACATTCATTTTGGATACTGATGCTAGTGATGTAACTATTGGAGATGTGTTAGCTCTGATTCAGGATGGGAAGGAAGACCGCTAAAATATTTCAGTAAGATATTGCACAAGTCTGTGAGAAATTACTCTCTCACACACAGGGAACTTCTGGCCATGGTGAAGGCAAATTCACACTTCCACCCCTACCTTTATGGCAAACATTTTATTTTAAGAACCGACCATGCTTCATTATGCCGGCTACTTAATTTCAAGAACCCCAAAAGTCAAATAGCATCTTCAAGAGTAAGACTGAAATATAAAACAGATTTGAATGCCTTCACAGCAATGATGATACACTTTCTAGGCCATGCAAACCATTGTCATCCTGAACGCCAAGACGAAAGAGTGGTGAATTACAGAAGGTACAGAGGACAAGAATTCAAAGTTCTGTACCTTGTGATGGGTCACATACCTGGAGTGACGTGGGTATTATGAAAGATCAACTAAATGATCCCACTTTGCATCTATTACTAGAGTGGAAAGAAGCTGGCTGTCAGACAAAATGGGGAGAGATATCGAGCCTGAGCGCAGCAGTCAAATAATACTGGGCACAATGGAAATCCCTCATACTGAAGAATTGTGTGCTTTACAGGAACTGGGAAAGTAATGATGGAAAACAGTAACACACATGCTTACAGTTGGTCCTTCCAGAATGCAGGGATTCCTAAGTCGTGAAAGAACTGCATAATACAGCAGCCAGTTGGCACTTTGGTGTTAACAAGACCCTCAACAGAATTAGACTGAGATTCTACAGGCTTCATTGTCGAGAGGATGTTGAGAAGTAGTGCCAAATGTGTGACAACTGCACTGCAGGGAAGGGCCCAAGGACTAGGGGGGAAGATCACCTCCAGCAATATATTGTAGGAGCCCCATTCGAGAGGACGGCAGTAGATATTCTAGGACCCTTGCCTGTCGCAGAGAAAGGTTATCTGTACCTACTGGTGGCCCAAGATTACTCTACTAAGTGGCCTGAGGTCATTCCCCTCCCAAACCAAGAAGCACGTACTGTGGCCGATGCACTTGTAGAGCATGTCTTCACAACATTTGGGGTGCCACTAGAACTCCATTCTTATCAGGGAACAAATTTTGAAGCTGTTGTGTTACAGAATGTAACAAACTTTTTTGGGAATTAAAAAGTATTACACTACAGCTTTACACCCTCAGTTAGATGGAATGGTCAAGAGGCTTAACCACACTCTTGAGCAGTACCTGTCAATCTATGTGGCAGACAACCAAAAGAACTAAGATTCAAAGGTGCCTTTGTTTCTCCTTGCTTACTGCTTAAGAGTACAAGAGTCTACAAGAGTAACACCATGCAGGATGTTGTTTGAAAGAGAACTACAACTCTCTAGTGACCAGCTACGTCACAGACTAGTTGACATTCATAATTTTGTTTTACAGCACCTCAGAATAAGTAGTGAAAGGATGAAGATGTAATACGACAGGAGAATGTCAGGTGAGGTATTTGATGAAGGACCACTGGTGTGGCTGTATAACCCTTAAGAGGCAAAACGGGTACTACCAGAAGCTACAGAAAT
The DNA here is from genome assembly GCA_002778355.1 of Clitarchus hookeri. Lineage (NCBI taxonomy): Eukaryota > Metazoa > Arthropoda > Insecta > Phasmatodea > Phasmatidae > Clitarchus > Clitarchus hookeri. Next base: position 75,208 of record NQII01000156.1, on the reverse strand, counting down.
GTTGGGAAGGCCGTACAGGATTCTGAATAAGACCAATGATGTGACACTTAAGATTCGTCATAAAGGTTCTCTGGCAATATCAAAGGTTGCAGACCTCGATGTTGAGTTTGTTCGGGACAAACAGACTTGAGGAGGGGGCAGTGTTACATGCTCGCTTCCCTTGACCCATCCCGCGCAAGCGAGTTAAGGATGACAAAGTAGTAACGTGAGATGTCCGAGGTGATGTTCAAAGGCGAACCACCATGTGCAGTCACGATAAGCCTATCGCGACTCAGGCGCTCCTGACCTTTGGAAGATTGAATTTCTAAGGTTATCTACAAAAGAATGTTCTTTTCAGTGCCCCTCTCAGTGTGACTGAGTGCAAGGGACCTTCTAGATCAGACGAACGAGACTATTAAGCTGTGATGGACCTCCAAGCAGATAGTTCTTGAGAGTTTGAAAATTTAGAGGATTGTGCGACCATAAACGACAGGTGTGGGAAGACAGCAAAGCAACAAGCCAGCAGAGTGACGAGTGGTGACGAAAGTGACCATTGAGAGTAAAGTCTGCGTACCGCGAGCATTGGCGTAGTGGAGAGAGAGAACTGGCAAGTGGGACAACTGAACTGGATGTGTGAGTGTAAGACATTTGGAATGAAGGCAATAGACAGACTGAACATGTGTAAATAATGAGTGTAAATTAAGTGACTACAACCATTTTAGACAAGACCCTGTATTCACACAACTAACAACTTTTGCAGACAAGCAAATTATTTACATTTTCCCTGATCCGGGTAAAAATTTCCCGACATTTTGCTGTCACGTGAAATTTCCTGACTTTTCCCTGTAGCTGGACACATTCAACAACATGAATATGAAGACAACGCTAATGAAAAATAATATGATTCTGATGACAATAAAGATGAATACAAAAAAAGATAAGATAATGAAAATGAAAATTTTAAAAAAACTACAAGTGCTGTTAACAGGCTTTGCAAGGCTGCGTCCTTTATGGTCAGCCAGCTAATGTGGAGGTTGCAGTTTCTATGTCCCATCGGGGAATATCTCCAACGGGAGGCACCGGAATGTACATCTCAATGCATCCCGTCTCTCTAGCTCCCCTGGAGCAGAGATGATGTTCAAACCCAGGATGTAATGCAGTTACACCTCAAGGTAATTATAAGCAAGCCCCTGTGCCCTGAAGTGTGTATCCTGGGTAGACAAGGGAGGGAACCTGGCTTTCGCCCAAGTAAGGTCTAGCCTCAGTGCATTGCTGCTGTACTTGACTATATGACCACCTCCACAATGGGCTGAAAGTCATGCTGTTGCTGGTCTCCTCGTTATAACCAGTTTCTGAAGCAGTAGTAGAGGCAGCAGCTGACTGTTGTGCCTGTCATGCGCTATGGGGATGGCTGCTCAAGAAAAAAAAAGGATAGTGAAATAAGAAATCTCTATCATAGTTCCATGCAACTTTTTATTCAAGTAAGTACCATCCACCTCACCCACACTTTTCCTTGTCCTTGTAACCTGGAACAAGTCTCCCACTACCAATGATCGCATCTGGATAACCAGATGGCGGTAGAGCTCAACACACCTGCTGGTAGAGCACCGGCAGTCTGCAGTGCTTGCCAGCTTCCTCCAGCACCAAGTGTCCAAAGTGCCAAAAGGACTAACAATGACTTCCACTCCTGGCCTTTTACACCCTTATATCACCTGTCCACATGAGTTATCTCAGGGTAGTGGTGAAATCTAACCCCAGACGCAACTGGAAACGGAATTTGTAAATTTTGATATGCCAATCATGTATACAAACCACCGACTGAACTATATAGTAAGACTGCCACATAATTGCACTAAAACCATCCCATCTCTCTACACAAAGCAGACTTCGAAACTGTGTTCGCTGCACCCTACATACTTAGAAGATATGCCAAACCACCCTCAAAAGTCTAGTGGAGTATTTATTGAATAGCATTATTAAAACTTAAAATAGAAGGGGCAGAACACACTACGCTACTCAGCAACAAGCCGTATGTGCAGAACTAACTTAATTTGTTACTTACCAGTATTTTTTTTTTTTTATTTAAATGATACCTCACTATTATTTTTATATGGTACTCTCACAGAAAAATATTTTTTTAAAAGAGTTCATTGAAAAGGGACCCTATTTTGCCCCATTTCATACCCTATCTTTAATCTGCTTCTACTGCACCCAGAGTTCATAGTAGTCCAATCATTGGACAGGGTAGGATAGCTGCCGGCTCTACTTAGCACCAGCTTCCTCTTATCTTACCACTTAGGAACAACATGCATGTGTTATTTAATTTATGTGAAGCCCGTCATACTAGATAAACCAAATCCTTATATAGCAGATCCAATAACCAGTCACAAAAATAAGGCATTTTGTAGTGGTATACAAAATTATGGCAACATTTTATAATAAAAGCTGTATCACAACTGTACATCTGACAGATACGTTGAGAAAATTTGGTTTAACTGGTTGCCGCAAACAGGTATGTGTAGGCAAATGTATGTTACAGCAGCCCAAACACAAGGGGACATTTACCAAGATTCTAGAAACAAACTTCCTGATAATTCAGTTGCAGCACAAGGTAAAATTTATTTCCGGACAGATTGATGTGCACTACTTTTTGACTTGCTCTTCACACATCTCCTCACACATTGCATTCGCAGGCCCAATAAACATCACAGCGTTTTCACTGATGCTTATAAGTTGACGGATATTCCTGCAATTTCTTCTTTTAAACTTAGCACATGGTACAACATAATATAAATATACTATCTTTGTTAATAGCTTTAATTTTTAATGTTAAGGGTTAGTGAAGTTATTACCTATGTTGAATTTATAGTATTTCACTTGCAAGTTTTTTTATTAGATTTTGAAGAGATTATATTTTTGAATTATATACTTAGAAAAAACAACATTACACTTTGTGCCTGCAGGCAAAGGCAGGTACGGGATGACACGTTGAGTGAGTCCATAGAGGAGTTGAGGTAACTAAAAATGAGATGACTCATAACTAGAACAAAATTTTTGTGATACAAACTATTTAAATTATACTTTTTATGCCATTAAACTGTGTACTCCATACACCTAAAATTTTGAAATTGAAAATATTTTAATCTTCAACATTTTCTGACCATGGTTTGGCTCCCCTTTACAAATGGTCGTCAAGTTGGTCATTAAAGGGAGTATTAACACAGCTAGCAGAACAATTAACAAACACTAAAAACTAATCGCTGAACAGGATGAGGATTCAGAAAATGGTGTAACTAATGAAGAGTAATAAATATAGTTAGTAGTCTCGTTTACCAGTAAGCATCTTGCAAACCTTAAACATGGAATTGTAACCACTAACAAAAGGTTTGACAAACACGCAACACTTCCAAAGTCATAAACAATTTAAGCCATCACGAAAGTCTGGCGAAACCTCCCAGTAATGACAGGCACTCACTTCAGAGCTTGTACGGCAGCCTTCAATCCCATTATCATCCACTGCAATCACTTTTCAAACCTCACCTGCAAAACACACATTGAAAATATTACGTAACATGGCACATGTGACAACTTATACATAATGCTTTAAAGCACTACAGTTTAATTACCCCTCAAGTATACTATTACAAAGATTTATTTTATTTATTTGCCTTATTTTTGGTGTGTAGTTAACGCAAGAGTGCCTTTCTTCAACAGAACCATGCTGTAATTACACCTATAAACGAATTCAGCCACAAGAAGAATAAAAATACTACAGAAATGGTTAAAACTTAAAACTAAGATACCCAAATGCACACACTTGCACACACAGTTCTTTGTGTGGGAGGGAAGGCACAGTTAGGTTACTAGTACTGAGTAATTAATGGAGAGCTAGTTCAACATAAATTTGTGAACTGAACTTCTGAAAGAAGTGAGACTCCACTTGTGTAAGATGCTGTTCCAAGCAATTTCAAAGGTGGCAGCTATTAACAGTGAATGATCCGGAGTAGTAATTAGTTCTGTGTGGTGGAATGTCGAGTTTACCTGCTATACGAGAATGAGTTCTGTCATTGTGATACAAAATTTTAGTATTAATTATCATAAAAAAATTTCAAAATATTAGATTAATTCTAGAAACAAGCCTAATTTCCCTACCCACATGTACTTCAAACATAAGATATTTACAAGCATTTTGTCCCGTATTCTGATTGAAAAGCTTCTGTAAAATGACACAACTTAAACTACATTTTCATTCCACAAAAATCGAATTACAAATAATTACAGTCAGTTCAACATAACAAGCATTATTCACCATGGGTGAATTTTGTTGCATAATTCTTTGAGCAAACTATGGGATAATTGCCAGAAAAAGATTTTTGTCAATCATTTTCTTGTTATAAGTTGTGGAAAATGTATACTTTGTGGCCTTACTTAACACACAAAAATTCTTGGGCAAAGTACAAATTTTAATATTTTGTAACTAAAAATTAAATTAAATATCTACTGTTGGACACAGGTTCCTGTGACTCAAAAAACAAAAACCCATAACATTGTTGTATTATAAGAAAACATCACAATTATTGACTAGTGTACATGAAAATACTTAAGTCATGTAAGAATGACAGGTTATGTCAGTCATTTACCATAATAATAGCTTTAGTGAAAACATATTTATAATGGAAAATTGTTTTTTTTTTTTTTTTTTTGGAAATACAAATACTGCAGTACACTATTCGTAATGTGCATATTACAGAATAACATAATAGCACACTAAAAACATTCTTTAAAACTCAACAAGCATTTTTAATTAAATGTTTTTAATGTTGCTTTAAAACAGAAAAACTGTAGGTAATTCATAAATAAAATTTGTCAATAACATAACACAACAATTTTTTTCAAATTGTTTTGTTTAGTATGGAACATGAATAAGCCTATCCTTGTTATACTTTGTCTTTAGACAATGAATGTCATTTATAAGATATCCCAAAAATAATATGTATAAACAAGGCAGTTTACAGAGTGGATGTAACTGCACCAAATGTAACTCATTCAGAGTCACGTCTCGTGTGTTTCAGCACAGGTAGAGCTGCACAGTGATACTGAATATTTGAGTGGGGGTTTAATGAACTACATACATTTTTTTTTACTTTTAAGTATGAAAATAAGCTTTAAAATATTCTAGGGTTGTGTGAAAGTGACTTTTTGTTTAACAAAACAAAAAAGAAAAATATGTTGTTGGATTTCATGAAATTGAAAAGAAAATGAAAAATAATATTATGAGAACACAACTTTATCGAATGTTTAATGAAAATCTTGAAATTTCTTTATTGTCAACTAACTTGCACATAATCAACTTAAGTCAATTAAAATTGTGAAATCAAAATTGCCTAGTGTCATTAATGGCCATACAGTATAACAACATGCTCCTAATATTTCCTTAAAGTACATGTACAAATAGGCATGAACAGATTGCATAAAGAAGGAATAAATGTAATAAAATTCTTCAACTTGAAATAGCTAGGGTAATACTAGGGATTGTATGAAACAAATGGGAAGGGAACCAGGAACGCTGATTAAGGAGGCAAAGAATGAATACCTAGACAGCATGATAGAGAAAGGAATGGTTGAAGTAATATGGGTATATTAAAAGAGAGGGGAGGAATGTATGAAATTGCTGAATTGTAAGGAGTTGAGTGCATTAACTGACAAGGGAAAGCTGAGTTGCTGCAAACCCAGTACTTGTCATTGTTTGAGCAGCAAGATGTTTGGCAAAGAGAGGGTGAGGGCAAAATTAGTCTGTACAGAAATATCAGGATAAGGGAGAAGGAGGTAGCTAACGTGATATGGGTGATTGAAGAGTAGCAAGGTATTGGTTCCAGATTGTATATATATAGGGAATAGAGCCGTAAAGTTTGGTGGGAGAGAGCTTTGCAGGCTGGAAGGATGCATTGGTTGGTTCTGGTTTACAAGCAAGGGGAGGAAAATAAAAGTCCTGGCTGTTACAGGTCAGTGTGTCTCACATTGAGTACAGGAAAGGTGATGGAGAAGCTTGTAGTTCAGTATGTAGTAGAGATTATAAGTGGGTAGTGGATTGGATTAACGTGGTTTGGAAAAAATAAATTATCTCTCGCGTTGAATTGTAAACCAACATTTTTTTTCTTACAATTCCTCATCCTTGCACCATGTTTTTATGTAGAATGTGTCATACACTGGTCGTCCTTTTGTCGCGAGGTGATGGTCGACTGGTGTATGCGTGAGACAAGATATAAAATGGAAAAGGGGGGACTCTCACTGAAATAAATAGGGCAAAATTTGGGAAAAGGAAACGTACAAGGGATGTCGAGGATATTACTAGCAGGACGCTCCTGTACATGATAAAGAACTTTATAGAGCCTGGAATGACAATTATAAGCAACTGTTGGCACGTTTATAATTGACTTTCAGAGCATGACTATGAGCACCTTCTGGTGAATCATAGTATGAATTTCGTTGATCCCAACACAGGGGCGAACACCCAAAGGATAGAGCGCGTGCGGCGGGATGTACGGCACACTTTCTCGGTATGGCAGGAGGAATCGCACTTTGTCAGGTACTTGGCGGAATTCATGTTTCATCGCAGGTACCCCGACGAACGTGTGCATATGTATCACTTCCTACTCGCCACGGGGCAGCTCTATCCACCGCCTACATAAGTGAGTAATATAACATACGTTCGACATTTGTTTTATTGTGACAGTTATTGATGTATGTGACTCACTGCATGTTACTGTAGGAATTGAAGAGCTTACATATTGCTGCCTGCATAGCCATTTCAAATGCAGAAGACCTAACAAAATATAACCTAACTTCACGATGGGTGAATCACAGGTGGTGGATGAACCAACGCACACTTCGCTAATATATGATTGTGTTGACACAAACATCCCTTGTATGTAATCTCCAATTGTGAAGTTAGGTTATGTTAGGTCGTCTTGCATTTAACGTGATTAAACTACACAATTTACATTAATTGTAAATAGATTTTTTTGTGTTTTACACCACAATTCCCCAGATTTTCATAGCCCTCCCCACTATCACGTTTGGTAGTATGTAATGTGAATATTGCGATGGCCCTAGTAAATACCTGTCCTTCATGATAAATAATGTCTATTTATACCATTTTCCTGGAGTTTTTCTTTTTCCGAAAAACTCCTATTCTAGATAATTACTGAAGTGGAAAATTAAGATTTTCCTGAGCCATATCAGGTGAGGGGTCTACATCACAACCAAAAAAATGTCACGTATGCTAATATAATACTACCATCAATTTTGGCATTTTACATTAATGAATATTTATTAAGTTTCAAATACTTTATTAAATTTACTAAAATTAAGTGTACAGTATTTTACAACCCCCTGACAGCCTTTGTCACGATAAGCACATTTTTATAGTTACTTTTCACAGGAACTCTTTATTTAATTTACATTCTTATGTTGAGGCCTCTTCATTAACTGCCCCTTGTAGATTGCAACAGCTCATTCCAAAGGGATTCTTCAACATTTCACTTTCAGTTAAACATTAAGTTACAACATTGAATTTCTAATCCTCATTTGCTGCAAGCATTTCTGCAAATGATAACTATATATGGTAGTAAAAAGTTTAACCAACCCTATTTCCAAATTCTAATGACGTATGTACCAGTAACTCTTTAGCTGAAATGTATACATTCAAGAAATTATGGCATACAAATTCTTTTTCTACTAGTACATTCTACAGCTTGCTAACTACATATTCAATCTCGGCAGTGTTTTCACATGTTGTTATCTGTATATTAGAAGAATTGAAATACAAGTAGGATAAGTAGACTGTTCATAAGACAGCAGTATTATTACATTTATTAAGTCAGGTTAGTTAAAAATTAAGATGCACATGGTTCTTTAAAATAAAAGAGTAATGAATACTGACAAATGATACACTGTTATTCTTTAAAACATTAAGAACAATGAAGAAAAACAAATGGACACCAACCAGTCATTGCCAAGCCACAGAATTTGATAGTCTGGTCAATAGAGGCAACAGTAATTATATGACCCAATTATGGTCTGCAGCAGGTCGGGATATAAGATTTTCACCGTATTGCTAACGAAAATAAATGTTTATACAAAGCAATTAAGTGGAGGATAAAATTCCTCTAAACATCAGAAAATAATAAATATTTATATGGAAATGCACTTGTTAGTATAAAAAGGTCATAAGAACTCAAGACAATCAAAGCTATTAAGTTTTATAAAACGACAATAGCTGGAAAAATAAATTGTGTCCCCAGCAAACTTCCATGCCCCACCATTCAATTCTACTTCTGCAAACATTAAATGGTACTAGTACGGTTTTACCTATAATAACATGTTTGTTTACATGAACATCGTGCACCTTCCACGGCTACCACAAAAATACGATTTAAGCTCGAAAGCACTTAATAGCACGAAAATAAAACATATTTAATACAAAATCTGACCAAGTTTCTGGATAACTCAAAAGTCCCAGACGGTAATACATATGTGCGTAATCACATATTTGACATCACTTTACCCACCGTTTAAGCTTATTTACGACATTTTTAAATGATGTCACAAACAATCACAAACTGATTTAATTCACATATTGAACCCACCAACTGACATTTCGAACAAGGTAAAGTTGTCACATCTTAAAAACAAAATATTTTATATTGGATCAAATTAACTTTGTGGGGCTAAATAAAAAAAATCAACCAAAGAGTAAACTAACATTAGAATAATGTATAACAAAAGTAAATAATATATTGATGTAAGTATAATATAGAATTTTATTATCAACTTTTTTTTAAATAGAATAAAATAAATCAGATAAACTGTGTTCTATTTTAAAATTTTGCTATAATGTATAAAAATTATGTCATAACGCGAAAACAACAATACAAAATTTCGATGACTCTACAGACATAACCCACATTTCCCGGAGGAAAGCTTGCACGAAACGATCGTGGAGACGGTGAGACACAAATACCGACCAAAATTACGGCCCATGGTGTTGAACAGAACACAACACCGTGCGGGGCGGCCAATTTAAATGCGCGAAATAAAGGGAGGTGGACAGATGCGCGGCACAATACTGGCATATCTTACAAACCCAAAATCCAGGATGTCAATAGTGGGAAGTGCCCACCAAACCTGCTTCGCTGCCGCATATGTAAGGACGAACAATACCGATGGCACTAACTGCCCTGTTGTTAGCACAACTCCATTCCCAATGGAATGAAGACACCTGAAACGCATTTGAAGAAATCAAACACAGATTCCAAAAATGCGACAAACTGTTATTTTTATACCCCTGGAAGCATTTATATCTGAAAAGTGATGCCAGTCAAGGGGGGTTGAAGCCGTTCTATTTCAATACGATGGTGATGGGGAAAGCAGAGTCATAGACTACAGTAGGACGAAATTTGCCCCACGTGAACCCAACTACAACGTGAACGACAGGGCATGCTTGGCTATTGTATGGGCACTAAAACACTACTGCCAAAACCTAGAGTAGAAACGATTCACATTGAAGACAGACAATCGGTCTTTAATGTGACTGCATAACATGTGTCCTGTCTGCAGCATACTAACACGGTGGTCCATATTATTACAGGCCTATAATTTCGTGGTGGAACACATTCTGGGCTAAGAAAAACAACTAGCCGATGGCCTTTCTCGTGCTCTCTCAATAACCGAAATAGCACATGATGAAGACGACTGGGAAGTCATATTCCCGCCAGATGGTCTTCAGGTTGCCCGGCTACATCACGTCACTGTAGGCACGTGTAATGCCATCAAAGGCCTAACAAGCTATGCGAAATACGAACGATTATTCGTTGCACAACAGCTGACCGCAGATGTTGTGGAGCACCAGGCGCAGTGTGCCAAAGAACAACTGATAGACTGGCGTGCGGTCGATAACTGCCTGGAGACCCGCCCCGCAGGGAACAGGGGAACTTTCGTCCTAGAACACTTATATGCCAGCCGCCTGGTGGGACAATCGGGATCCGCGCAAACTAAACAGAACATACTGGTTCACTATTCTAGCCAATGCTCACCTCACAAGTGCGGGAATTTGTACATGCCTGCAATACAAGTAACCGCCTGAAAATGTTCCGCACCGATGGTGTTACTCAACAGCAACCCTGCATACCAGAGGAAACATTCGTGACCATCGCCCTGAGCCTGAAGGGACCATATCCCTGCACCCCAAACGGGAAGCTAATTATATTGGGAGTAACAGATTTGTCCACCAAGTGGTGAGAGGCTTATCCCCTCCTAAGTTCACACCTCAAAAACATAGTGGGAGCATTACAGAATGATTACTTCGCCCGCTGGGGTTAACCAAAGGTAATCATCTGTGACAACTGACCGCTGTTCAGGGGGAAGCAATGGCGGGAACTCTGCACATAAGGGTGGGCAATACTCCACACAACAGTAGTGTACCAGCCCTGCACTAATCCCACAGAACGAAGGAACCAAGAGTTCAAGGCGCTGTTCCAGCTTCGCGTAGATGATGACCACACTACCTGGGCCACCCACATCCCAGAGAGACTGTTCTGCCTGAGAAACAGACTGAACGAAACCATGGCCCACTCACCCACAGAATTACTATATGGATATGGTCTGGTACGACTCGGGGAATGTGCATACCCACAACCAACTACGAACTGAGCATCCTCAGAAACAGAGACACGAGAAGGACACCGCCGGCAGAGGTTCGAACGGGCCACGGAACGACAGGAACGGTACGTCCAACAGTGGCTGCCAGACCCCACACGGCCTCCGAAAGATCTGCAAATTGCACACCATGTCTATGTGCGAGAACACCAGCAGTCGGTCGCCCATGTCAATTTCTGCGTAGGGTTCTCCCCCTTTTGGAGTGGACCACACATTGGTACAACGGGTGGGGAAGATCGACTACATATTCCAGATAGGTGCACGAAGGCAAGTTGAATTCCATGGTGGAGACCTAAGGGCCATGCCAGAGGTGTAGACACCAGGCGCCGCGGCACCCTAAGTTAATACCAGTCAGATGCAACTGAGCGAAGAAGTTTTTCTTTCAACCTGACCATTCTGGTCGTAAAGTGCCCCAAAACTAACAGACATAAATTTCCCACGTGCTCTACAAGGCACGATGTAGAGCACGTGCACAAGCACGTACAAGATGTTTTGTAATTAAATTAGTGCTTAATTAAGAGCTCTTAACTCTCTACAGGATTAAGAAAACTCACTCAGTACATTTCAGTGTATTGTGTGTATATGTTTCAAGTTCAATGTTAATGAGGTCAGTTAATTAAATTACTTCCAGCAGCCTGGTTCCATGGGTTTTAGGTGCTGCACGTGCGTTGCATCGCAAGGGTTTTTAATTCTTTGTTCTGAGCACTTAACGGCAATACGTTAATGGAAATTACTGGAACTTTTATTTTATTTACCAACTATCTTCCCCACTATCGCAGCACCCCTCCATCAGTTCAATTTACCAACCTCGGAGGTTTAATTACTACCGAAAGTTTTCGCACCATTCTGGACCTTTTTGTACAGCCAGTAGTAGGACTTGTAAGTCAGGTTCGCTTTAATTCGCATTGTATACATGTAACTGTGTACACTATTCGGCAATAAAATTTAATAAAGTTATCTGAAACTTGTGAGTTCTCATTTAGTGTTATATTTCGGGTCCTGGCCCTATCCAGGAAGTAATCGACGCCTCAAGGAGGCATCCTTCATTTATAAGGTAAAGGGTTATACTTAGGTGTGCTGGGAAGCCTGAATACCCCGGCTATATATTACATTTTCGTGTAAATTTGTACTGTGTGTCAGGGGATACAGCCACGTGGTCGATCGACCCACGATCCTGAAAACTGTGACGTCGTGCTCATCCAGTGAGCTGGTGCCCATCCTATTCAAAATAGGAATATTACATAATATTCTGACTTTTCTTAACATAGTCGCCAGACTACATCCGCATTACTATTCCCGACCGCTCAGGTTACGTTAAAACTTAGAATAACATCCTCAGGGCCTGAATTCTAAAACACTACTGAAGGATAACACAGAAATGCCGAAAATGAGGTATTAAGTTGTATTGAGTAATTTGCCATACACTCTCGCGGAACTCTAGTGAGCAAAGAAGTCGTTCTGCAATGCCCCAGTTATGTTATTGATGCGAGAACTTGAGAGCGAGTAAGTTTCACACCATATAGTGCACAAGTTGGTCACAGCCATTAGGAATATTTTCACATTCGGCACATAGGGATATGGTCCCATAAAATCCATTGTAACTTTTCGGAAGGGTTTTTCTGGTACTCAAGGTTGCACAGTCGGCGTGGTGAGCTTTAACATGATTACAAACTTCGCACGTGCATACAAATACCCACTATTGTTGATCACGTCCTCGTCAGAAATATGTGTGTAGGACAATTTGTTTTGTCTGTACACTTAGTCTTACTTGATGTAGAATATGTGACAGGTGATTGAGGGTTTCAAGGAGCTGTCGCCCTTAAGATCTCAGTAAGGAGGAAATAAATTTATACAGACACATCGGTTTTCAGAAATAATTGGTTATATTTTAGAAAAATCCGAATTAGATGGTACATCACTGAAGCGGGTATGCAGCACAAAGTTCCTCACTGGCCAAATCTGTAACACAAAGGCATCCGCAGATGTGACAAAAGAATAAAGTTGGACATCATGATAGAGGTACCGTGAGTCTACTCTGAAAGGGAAACATACTCGGAGGTGCACAAAGAAGTTAAGCAAAAGGTTCCAGGATTATTAAAAGTCTATTGCAGCTACATGATCTGAGTACAAAAGTTGCTTCACCCCCGAACGGCATGACGAGACCTGCCCTGATGCCCGTTACTATCAGACTGAAGGAGGTAATGGGAGTTGACCACCGCCCGCCAAAATAGAATATACCTTGACAATAACGAAATGAATAAAATGGAAGATAATACCCTTGAAAAATACATTACATTTAGCAAATCAAGACTTGTGGTTTGCATTGGCAAACACAAAGATAATAGAAGTTACATTGCAATAATTTTTATAGCATTTTAAAATTTTAGCAATAAGTCTTTGCTGCTTCCTGAAAGAGAGAATGCACACATACAGAACACTTTGAAACAAGGAGAGAATGATTATGCATTACTTAAAAAGTATTTTAATTAATATAAAAATAACATTAAGTTTGCCATGAGAATTCTGGTGTTACTTATTACTGTGTTTCTTTACTTAGAATTGCCCGATGCACTAGTAAGTTTTCCATAAAATTACAGGAGGGTTTTTTCTCAGCGACGGGGCTGGCACTTTGCACCCTTGGTACGTGGTTATCTGTGCAGGGTTTGTATCACATCAATTTCCTATCTGGTTACTAATTACGATAGTAATTATGAAGAACTGATGTGATTTGTTTATGGGGTGTAAAACAAGTTGGGCATGTGGTCTCTGGTCGTGTGGCGAGCAGACGTTTCCTTGAGTAGATAGTTCCTACCTGCCGTGGTCTGAATCACATTCATATTTAACACAGTTTAGTCAATGTAATACATGCATTTATGACCTTATGAATAGTGTTAAATGAAGCACTTGAAATGTGTATTCAAGTATTATGTTTGTTATGAACGTATCTAATTGATTATTGTCCGTAGAATTGCAGTAATTGTAGACTCCATTTCTTTCAACTGTATTTTCAAAACACCTATGTTCTGTATTAATATAGATACCTCGCTGTGATATGAATTTGGGAATAAATACTACCTGATTGAGAAAACACTTTTATTATAAGAACAATGAACTACACTACCGAAAACACACAACTACTATTGACTCTTTACAAAGTATGACGGTAGAGTGCAGCACCTCCTGGTAACCAACCAATAGGGAGAGACTTACAGAATTGTGCCACAATACACTTCAATACCCCCAGTCAATTCTATAAGATTAATAACTCTGAAATAACTGCATATACTTATCAAGAACATAATATGTAAAATGCATTACTTAAAAAAACACTAAGAACTTCAGTAGGTGTACAGAAAAAGAAAAATACAAACAAAAATAGCAGAAATATAAATTAAAACTCTAGATAAGGCAAGCTTCTGGCAAAAATATTTAAATTTTCGAAAAAGTAACGTCTTAGTCATTAAATCTGCGACTTTTTCACTTGAAGAAATGCACTTAATCTTTATGTTTTGACATTTTGGTCTCGGCAGTGTTGGCTATTTTAATTGCTGGCTGGTTGTCTTCAAAAAGTAAAATTGTGCCCTAACTCTTGACTTCACATTCCCTCAATTAAATGCTTAAGAAAGAGACATTCGGTCAAACAGACTGTCATTGCTACATACTCTGACCCAGATAATGACACACACACAACCGATTGTTTCTTGGATTTCCATTTTACAATGCAATCATTCAACTTCACAATAAATTCAGAAATGCTTTTACGATCGTTAATATCAGATGTATAATTTGCATCAGTAAATGAGGTTAGTTCTAATTTCGAATTAGTGGAACTCTTGGTCAATTTTAATTTCAAAGTTGTAGTCGTACTCAAGTACCTTAGAAATGTCTTTTGTTCCCTAAAATGTGCATCAGTATAATTGTGTTGAAATTGGCTTAAATATGACACAGAATATCATAAGTTAGGTTGTGTGCCTAACATAATGTACATGAGACACCCTGCTAATTCGTGATAAGGTATATGATGGTTAAAATTTTCATTACCTACTAGTAATTGCAGCCCAGCCTGAATTTGAATATTACTACCCTCGCATTCTGTCATATTGAATGATATCAAAACTTATTCATTTAACATTTGTTGGGAAATAAAAATACTATTATCAGATTTTTCAATGTATATTCCAAGAAATTTTTAATTTACCCTTATTTCCCATATCTTTCATTTCGAATTGGAGTTGCAAAGCATTTTTTTTTCAGCAATTTCTTTATCACATTTTGATATTAAAATTAGGTCATCAACCCAAATAAGTAAAAACATTTAATCTTTAATGTATAAACATGGGTCTACTTTACTCCTGATAAACCCTTTCTGAATTAAAGTTATATCTAAATATTTGTTCCATAATTTAGAAGACACTCTCAAACCATACAAACATTTATGCAACAAACAAATAAAATTATATGGTACATTTTCTAAATCTTTTGGAGGTTTCATATACACTTTCTCCTCAAGATTACCATTTAAAAATGCAGACTTAACATCAATCACATGGATTTGTAAATAAAATTCAGCTGAAAAAACTGGAAGAACTCTGAGTGTTACCATAAGTGCTACAGGAGCATACACATCCTCATCAACTAAAGTTTCTTGTTGAAACCCACATGCAACCAACCTAGCTTTCTTTACATGTATACCATCAACTGTCTTCTGGGTAAACACCTACTTAGAGTCAGTCGCATTAGGTGGACATGGTACAAGTCTGACGTGGCCAAGCTTGGCTACGGTGAATTTCATGTCCCATGTTGTGAAAGCCAACTTGACCTGCGGTGTTACCAGAGTTGATGGTGTGATATTTATGTGTATGGCACCACATCTCTGCGGTGAGCTGATGAGATGAGGATCGTTTCAGTCGACGGCCTAGGGGACTCTGGTGAACACTCCGTCACACACGATGGCGAAGCTGTAGGCCACCTCGCATGCCTTAATTAATTACATATCAAACACTTGCGAATGATGCTTGTTGAGGTATTTATTACCTGAGACTCCTTACTGCACACACAACTATAATACAAAACACATGGCCTTAATGGCCCGGAAACTACGAGCGACCACTTGGTCTTTACAATGTGAAACTCGAATGCACTTAACAATTCTCCGATAAATAATAACGTCGCTCTCCTCTCGGCGCTATACAAGTAAAATAATGAAACAGATAAAAATAATATTTGATTTGCGACCGATGCCGATGGATACAAGTTCAACTTATGATGTCTGTGCCGAGGGCCTCTGCGGAGCGAGAGACTTACACGTCTGGATGCGTTGAAGTGGTGGCGAAAACTAGGGCAGAAGCATGGCCGGCTTAAGCTACCTGAGCATATCCCACGCCACGCGGTGAAGCTATGAAACACAATATACCCTAAAAATGATAATGATATGAAAGGGACATGAATTAACTTACACTAAGATGACATAATTTTCCCTTAAACAATACACAATAAAAATGATTATACTAATTCTAAATATTTCCATCGTACCAACCACAGTACTGCCAAATGTCAAATGTCTCTGGCTGTTTAGACTGTCTCCAATGATGTCAAAACAAATTATATTAATTAATTATACACTGAATACATACAATGATGGTATTAATACATACCCTGATGAAATACACTGACACGGAATAAATTAGAAACACTAATGCACTTGCACTGATACGATTATGCGCACCCTCACTCGTGCCCACAAGCTTGTCGGTGTGGTGTGTCTAGTGTGTGGACAAACTGTGGCAGTCACAGTGGGCGTAAAGGACTCGTGAACGCGTGATTCACATCAAGTTCCCAAGTCTTGTTCGTTGCTTGGTTTTCTAGTTCTTCGGTAATCTTCCCATCCTTCTTTGGCTTCAACTGCTTCCTCAATTTTTGTAGGATTCACCACAGGTAAGGATCGCACTGATAAGGCAACCATAATGGTTCAGTCACTGGTGATGTTCTTGTGTGATTCCTGTCCCCGTTGGACGATTTGGTTTCTTCAGCTTCGTCATCGCTTGGAGCACCAATTACCTCCTCCTGTATACGTTTTGAAGTTTCATTGAATGTGACTGAGCGAGCAGTAACAACTTTTCCATCTCAGAATCCCATAAACGATAACCATTGGTAAACACTATCATAAGAAGAGGCTTACTACGTTCACTTAATTTTACAGTACGATCCTCCTTTGCTATATGTGCATATGCGATAGAACCGAAAACAGCATTTTTTCCAGCTCAACTGGATGCCCGTACCATAAGGGCCTATTCACAATGCGCAGTCTGCGTTCGGCAGTCGAATGCAATTTACAATGTGCAGTCCATGATTTTGAAGTATTGTTTGTAAACATTGCTAGTTTAGTTTTGGAATAAAGAAACACTGGGAAAACGATCTTCTAGCCCCATAATATCCATACACCAAACCCAACTGGAAAGTAACAACTGAATTTTAAGCTAAATTTTGTAAATTACCAAACATAATGTTAATTAAATATTTTAGGGTTATGTACCGGTACTTAACACAACTTGAGACTATCTGTTTGTACAGGTAAATAATGGACAATGATGGTATATTTGTGTTGGCATCTGATGTATCAGTACTTTCGCTGATTTATCACCTTTCATTATTACATTTAATATCTACTAAAGTCAACACGCACGCTATCAAAATATAAATAATAAACAGTCCTGCAAAAAATATTTGTTTACATCATGTGATCGCGAGCACGGCATCTGATTGGTTGGAAATTTTCGGCAGTCGAGCAGTTGAAGATGAAGATGAACCATCTCCGACTGCCCGACTGCTGACTGCCGACTGCACGTTGTGAATATGTGTATTTTAACTAAGCAACTCATCTCTGACTGCCGACTGCGCATTGTGAATAGGCCATTACTCTGCTGGTCTCTGCTTGTTGGACAATGCAGTTGTAGGCAAACGATTAATATTGTACACAGCCATTCGGATAGGTTCACTCCACATTGTTTTGTCAAGGCCTGAGTCCAAAATCAAACATATTGCCATATTCAATAATGTTCGATTCATAATTTCACAAATTCCGGACTGCTCAGGATTCCTGGATATACTTGGCTCGCTCTGAATCGCCTTTTGCTTGCAAAAATATCTTAACTCAGAGGAACTATATTCACCTCCCTTGTCTGATCTAAATCGGGAGATTTTGCTGCCAAACTTCACTGTCACCATGGCTTCATATTCAACAAATTTGTTGAAAATGACCCCTTTATTTTTTAGTATGTATACACACGTGAAATGAGAATAGTGATCAATAAAAGTCACAATATCTGCATTCTTCATTACTTATAGGTGTGATAGGCGAGGCGACATCACTGGTCACAATTTCCAAAATTCGCGTTACTTTCTTGTAGTCCGGTATCGGGTTTAATGAGGAGCGAGTGATCTTTCCTCTAAGGCATACATCACACATTGTATTGGTTGGGTATAATGAACAATGCCCCATTATACGATGAAGTATGTCACTAGTCAGAGTCGGATTGGCAGAATGATTCATTCTTGAGTAAAATCTTATGGTATACAAATTTCCAAGTTTCTCGCCTTGAATGTAGGTAAAACTATTCTTCCATATTTTTACTGTCCCACACACGAAAATCACAGTATATCCTTCATTTTCTATTTTAGGTAGAGAAATTAACATGTACTGCAAGTCACAGCACAAAAAAAGTGTTTCAATTTGATGGGTTTGTCATCATGTGATATTAACAAAGTGTCACGCTTTATTGCCTTTAATTTATGATCTTTCGTGGCTTATTGTTAAATGAAACAACATTCATAATTACAAGCACAAATGTTAGTACGTATTTACTTTAGGAAAATAATTATAATATTTCATTTCTTTTGGTCACGGCACTTTGCATTTCTCTTGGCCCCTCTAGAAAGCCAGCACTAGCCAAGCCCCCTTATCAAAGCCCATCCTGTACCAATCGCCAAATGTTTCACTGGGAGACACTAGTCGTCATTTGTTCGTTCTGCCATTGTTCTCTGTATTGCATGCCTTCTCACTTTGTTGTGCTATGACTCTTGGTTTTTGATTACTGTTTGTTGACAAATTTATTGTGCTCAGTTTTATAGAACTTAAGTAAGCCCTTTTTTCCATTTGCATATTCTTCCACCTCATGTCAATATAAACATTGTCAAGTGATTAAATTTAATGTTCCAGGTCGGGAAGAAGTGGACTTGGTCTTCAGGAAAGAGGGCTCCACTGTTACTGGATTCTGTATAGATTCTGGTGCCCGGGACTCCTCCAACTCTAGATAACTAACACTGGTTTTTATTCCTTATTCAATGTCACAAACGAGGAAAAACTAATCGTACCCTGTGGGCTGCCCCGGGAAACTAGGGACTCGCCGACACATTATATGCGAAATTAATTAGCACACTTGCAAACAACAGATCAACATGTTATATAGACATCACGACACTGCACATTCACTCCAGTTCTTGGGGGTTGGAGGGGAGCTTCACTCCTCCGCTGAAATACGAATACTGAAATTTTACTAATAATAGGCAACACCAAAAAAAGTCTTCATACGGGTCCGATGCACAACAAACCACAGCTACACGGCGCCCTGTCGCCTACCCAATGATTTGAGTATGTGTCGGGGGGGCATTTGTTTTACAAACACCCAGTGAATTATGGGAGTCGAGGCTCTCTGTCTCACGATACTAAGGCTATTCGGTGGCATTTAAGGGTTCGGCGGTTAATTTAATGTTAACATCAACTACAGAAGTCTGCTGTGTTTGACTAAAAAAAATAAATAATCATCACATAATCACTGTTATGGTAAACAACGTAAAAGATAAAAAAACAATTTTTTTATAATACCTATTTCATCGCGTATAGGCCTTGCCTGCTGGGTGGCCTACGGATATTTTTAGGATGCCCCTTCTCATTCTATTTATTCACACATGTTCTCTCTCTCTCTCTCTGGCGGAATAAGAAACCCGGCAGCAGCTGTGTGTGTTTGACGCACAAATGCACCATTGCCTTCCCGACAGCGGCAACAGCTGAGTTTGCGCGGGGTGGAAACTTCTTATGCTTTTCTGTGACTCTGTTTTAGTTAGGGGAAGAAACACTTAGCGCCAGCTTCGTGTTTTCGTTTTTATACTTTATTTACTTGTTATAACTGAAATGGCGGAAGTGTGTATGTTATTTGATTTTGACGTTAGTGAGACATGTAGTAATTATGGTGATTAAAATCGTGTATCTTAGCAACTGTTGTATAATGTAAGAATTGTGTTAAAATTTTTTGCATTATCAAAATGCCCAGAACAGGTACGTGTGTGCCACAACATAAGTACTTACTGGGAACAGTTCGACATACTTTCCCAATGTATGAGAAAGAAGAGTTTATAATATGGTTTGAAAGGATTACAAATTCACGATTCGCTGAATTATATGGCATTGTCATGTATAAAAACTTCCTTGTTTGCGACGATCATTTCAGTGACCATTACAAGAGAGTGGGCACGAAGAGACTGAAGAAGTTCTCACTTCCAACTCAGAATTTACCAGGTGGGTGCCTTTTGTCCAATGCCAGGAAACACGGTTTTTTCAACAATTTCACAGTTTTCACTCTTATAAACAGAGCAGAAGTTAGTACCTCCAAGTATCATCATTGGTTCGAGACATTTATCTGTTAGACTACTGAATGATGGTTTCCGGTTTGTTGCCTTACGCAACTTTAACCAAGACTCTTGAAAATGTTTTCTGCAGAGTACGTAGTCATCATATTCGTAATGCCAATCCCACTTCTACAGGTTTTGTTTCTGCTTTCAAGTAATTGATTGTCTCTCACTTAATGTCTTCACATTCATTATGTTCCAACTGTGAAGATGACACAAGGAGAACTTTACACCCATAAAAGTTTTGTGCAGGCAGATGATATTCCTGCAGAACAGCCACAGGAGGCAGTTCGACATGTTATGCTACCACGGAAAGAAGTTGTTTCAGAGTCAAGAATTGCCTCGGCAACATCCGCCTACGTAGATGGTTTTGTAGCAAAGAAGATATTTTCGCAAACAAAAAATTGTTCTGTGAGTTTATAATAGCCAGGCGATACTCACCTAGGTAGGCGGTGGGTACAATTTCACTGTCCTCGACCCATTCAACTGTGGTGCATTTTACCTCAATTGACAAAACACCACAATCTACTAAAACATTCAAGTAACATCAGCCACATAGGCTAATATTACGTACAGAAGCACTCGTTCTTGCACCCTCCAATCTTAAATCACAAGCCTTCGCACAGTCAGATTCGGACGTCACACTACACGCCCGCAAAAACCCATCCGCACTGTCTCACTTCTGAACTGCTACTAAAATTCCGTGACGATGACGTCTACACAGCCACAGCCAATAAGGTGACGGCACAATGCTCATTTGTTTGCGTTACTAATGCATTACTTCACTAAAAATTATGATGACCGACATAAACAAAGCGGTGAACTGCTCATACTTTTAACTATTTTATTTAATATGTTCTACTTATTTTAACATTACGTCCTCCTGAATATTAACAAGGTAAGCTGTGCAGAACCCATTAATGCTACTTTTGTTGGTCTAAGATGTTTCCTTCATAAAAGCTGCTACTCAGGTGTAATCATATTACATGATGTCAGTCATTCTGAGTTGAATCCCATTTGTAAGATCTTCACATCTCATTGTTGGGTTCATGCGAACTTCACATACTATTTTTTGTTCAACTTATTTGCAGGTTTCATGATATTACAGTATCCTAAAATGTCTTTGTTTGAAATAATGGTGTATATTGTTCTTAAATTACATTTTTTGTGTAGTTATATGTTCACATGGAGAAGAAGGCTTTCAAAAAAATAACAGCATTCTGAAATGTGGCTTGACAAATTGTTGAGTGTGCCAAACATGACTAGGAATTCATTTTTTGTGATACACGTAAATGAACCAAGATGTCGGGTGTGTTTAATTTTTTAAAGGAAAGTGAGACTATTTTGCTTTTTACATTCGTGCTATATATTTGTGATATGCTTGATGAGTTAAAATTCCTGGTCCAATTTGTGATTTTGTTTCATATGAAAATGGACATGTACAATATTTTGTTTTAAAGATTTGACTTTCAAACACACTGCAGTGTAGTTTGAGCGCCATGCAGCCGGTGCCTTTTGTCTAATGATACGAAACACAGTTTTATCAACAATTTCACAGTTTTCACTCTTATTAGAGAAGACTTGTGAAAACTTGTGGCAAGAAGATACTACTTCAATCTTTAAAGTGAGTATAGCACTCGATTATTTGTAGGAAACAGATAAGTATGGAAGTATGCGTTATCATGGATGGAGTTATGAATGTGCAAAGCGCGAGCCACCCTTGATATCAGTTGCAACTCTTTATACTGCGACTTACTGTATCTCCAGAACCAATTATCGTAAAGAGTTGGTATCTTAATTGCTTGCCTTGTCACATTTCACAACTTTTAATACAAACATTTGTTTCATATTGATAAAAGTTGGCCTCATGTCAAATGTCACAGCAAAGAATTTAATGGCAAACTTGAGTGATGTTAGCGACAAGTTAGGTAATGCCAGTAATTTTCTTGAGTGAATAATTTTGTCCATTTTATTATTTTATAACACACTGCTTGTTATGGACTGACCTGGTTACATGATGGTTCATAAAAACCTATGTACAGTACTTATGCGAAAATAAGATTTGTTTCAATTTTTTGTTCCACAAATTATTAGAGGGCCTTTTTTTTTTTGCAGTGTAAGAAAAATTGTATATTTTTACTTATGTAGTAATGCTCTGTATTTCAGTCAAATATATTTAATCCAGCAGATGTTTTTGTATACACGTATGTGGAAAGATATTTGGCATGCATGGTACCTACATGATGATGATGATAAAATATGTGCCCATCACTGCATTCACCATAATGTTAATATTAAGAAGATGGACTGAATACACAACATGCACATGCATTATCATATCAAGTATTTATTTTTACTGAAATACAAACAAAAAAAATATATATATATGTGATTTTAAATTTTCTAAATAGGCCTAGTTGTATTTCTGAAACTTATTGCAAGTATCAAATATTAGTGGAAAGCTGTCTTGCAGTGTAAGGTGGCCTTTTTATCTCAGTGTTTCCATTTACAGGCTGCATGAGAAAAACTGTTTGCTTTTGGTTAAGTTTCCCCAAAACAATTCCAATTTGATACAAATGATTTGGCAGAAATACACAACATAAACTATTGTGGATGTGTTTAATATAATTTTTTGTATGCTTAAGGTATTAGGAATTTTAGTTTCAATAGAATACAGTAGAAGGTCCAGTTGAAATAATTTTATGTGTGACAAGAGTCTTACTGCTTGTGGTTTCATAAGTACCTCAAACATGTGCATCTGTTTGGCAAAACAAAGGTACGCAATAAATATACTTGCTGAAAGTTTGAAGCAAATGGAAAAGGTGTGGAAATGTGTTTTTAGCGTGATGCTACAGCATTTTTAATGTTATTGATGCACCATTCTGAGGTAATATAAATACTTGTGGTTATTTATTATTTTTTTCTCTGGACCAGTTATAAATATTATAGGCAATATGTATTTTAACAAAATAGAAATGTTGACGTTAAATTGTACTCTTGGCTTCATACCGCCCTTTGGTACAGTTTGAACCATACACCAACACAATCCATTTGCACCTCATTAGTAATTACAATTTTTTTATAATTGATACAAATATTAAGAATTAATAAATTAAAAGAATTCCTTCCATCACATTGTTAGTTTAGTTTGATTTCTTTCAAGTAAATTGTTTGCATTGAAAACCCTGACATTTATTTTTTAAATTATCCCCAGTGTCAGCTAATGTACGGAAAATTTGCATTTTCGTAAATTTCCACCTAAATTTTGAGGTGACAATGCTAAATGTAATTATTATATTGTTGTCTTTGGCATGCTGTGATGGATACAGTATTTATGTTATTACTTATATTTTTTTATGTATAAAATTTAGTCTTTATTTAAGTAGTTATTCTGTGCTATATATACTTTTAACAATTAGAATGACTTAACACCAGGTAATTAATCAATATCCACTTTTAAAAAAATTCATAATAAAAACTGTTTATTTCTCAGCCCTTATATTCCTGTTGCACTCTGTTTTTGTGTTTTGTAAAATGTCTTATGTACATATGCATTTATGTAGGTTTCTTTAGAGTAAAGAACAGTTTGGTATGTTCGGTTTCTGTACATCTGCAGGGGTTTTTTTTTTTATATATACTTTTAGTTCAGCATTCATGTTATAGTCTGACCTGGACATCAGTAATTATGAAAATATGACCTACCATAGTTATTACTTTGTGAATCGTATACGTGAGACAATATGTATAAGAGACTTGAAAATAAAGATGTTTGTAATATTAAGTGTACAATTTTTTTATAGCCATCAAGTGGTTTTTCCTTTGACATCCCTCAAAGTACAAAACTTTTGATTAAACTTTAATAAACATGGGATTTCTGCTGACAATCTTATTTGTGGGAATTTTCTGAATTTTTTCTAGCTGAATTATATTTCCATGGTTAGAATCGTTTTATTTTTGTTTCTAAACTANGAATCGTATACGTGAGACAATATGTATAAGAGACTTGAAAATAAAGATGTTTGTAATATTAAGTGTACAATTTTTTTTATAGCCATCAAGTGGTTTTTCCTTTGACATCCCTCAAAGTACAAAACTTTTGATTAAACTTTAATAAACATGGGATTTCTGCTGACAATCTTATTTGTGGGAATTTTCTGAATTTTTTCTAGCTGAATTATATTTCCATGATTAGAATCGTTTTATTTTTGTTTCTAAACTATTGGTACAAGTGCCACACCACACTTACCCACTGATTTTAATTGGTAATGTGAAGATGAGATGGAGAAGCAGCAACACATTCTTAGTGTAGCAACAGATGGTGGCTGTATGGCGTGAGCTTGTTGCCAGCATTTTTATCGGTAATAGAACGNGTTGGTACAAGTGCCACACCACACTTACCCACTGATTTTAATTGGTAATGTGAAGATGAGATGGAGAAGCAGCAACATTCTTAGTGTAGCAACAGATGGTGGCTGTATGGTGTGAGCTTGTTGCCAGCATTTTTATCGGTAATAGAACAGACTAAAAAGCTATTTGGTTCTTGGTATTCTATTGTAAATAACCTAGTATTTTTAGGTAGTTGTGCGTTTCTTTGATACAACGTACTCATAGGGGCTGTAATATGTGATGTTTTTTTCAGTATGTTGAATTTAATTTGGTATTTATGTTTTAACGGTTTCCACAAAATGCATGAAAATTGTGCCATAAAAGTGTTGGAGGGGGAGGTTAAAACCTATGTGGAATGCAAACTTTTGAGGAAGTATACCACACTATTTTGAATGTAAATACACTGCTGAAGGTATTGGGGTGGTTTATTGGTTATAGTCTTGCACAAGAGTGGATTACCTGAAAGTCATTGGCAAAGCGATCACCGCGTTGTCATACAACTCCACCTTGAAGTTTAGCTGCAATTGTGTGTATATGCAACAAATAAGGTAGCTTCTATACACAAATTTGTAATATGGTGTACTTGTGCTTCCATTGCAGTTACAATAACCTATCATTCAATCTTTAGTTTTGTAGTATTTTTTTCCCTTGCGAATGCCAGTGTGTTGCATTGTGCGTGTGTACAACACAAACCATAAATATCACCCCTCACAAACACTACACAAAATGTTGAGAAAAATTTTTACACGAGTCTAATATTGTTTACGGTTGACTTTTTGCAGATTGCAACAACATACGTTTTTATTTTATTTTTTCACTCCCAATAAGGGCAAGAGACCATGGATATGGAGTTTGTCAATAATAGTTGGCAACATAATGTGTTTGAATATAAATAACTGGTGAAGATAAAATGTATTCATTTACAAAGTACTTATTTTTAAAATAAACATTTTGATAATTATTGCATATTAATAAATTATTCAATTGTATAAAATACCTTATATACCAGATATCTTCAGTAAGTATCAAATTTTTGGTAATTGTGAATGTAATGTTTATTAGTATTATTATTGGCTTGGTGCCATGTTAGTTTACTGGTCATAACTAAATTAAAAAGTAAAGAAAGACTATATTTAAAAAGCCTGCATCTCTGTGATTAGAAAACNTATTTTATTTTTTCACTCCCAATAAGGGCAAGAGACCATGGATATGGAGTTTGTCAATAATAGTTGGCAACATAATATGTTTGAATATAAATAACTGGTGAAGATAAAATGTATCCATTTACAAAGTACTTATTTTTAAAATAAACATTTTGATAATTATTGCATATTAATAAATTATTCAATTGTATAAAATACCTTATATACCAGATATCTTCAGTAAGTATAAAATTTTTGGTAATTGTGAATGTAATGTTTATTAGTATTATTATTGGCTTGGTGCCATGTTAATTTACTGGTCATAACTAAATTAAAAAGTAAAGAAAGACTATATTTAAAAAGCCTGCATCTCTGTGATTAGAAAACNATTTACTGGTCATAACTAAATTAAAAAGTAAAGAAAGACTATATTTAAAAAGCCTGCATCTCTGTGATTAGAAAACACTGCGCGCTAGTATCGCCATAGCTGAGCCCACAGATGGTTGCATTAAGAGTACCTTCTATATACCTACCTGTTATATGCGGGCTGGCAGGCTANCATAGCTGAGCCCACAGATGGTTGCATTAAGAGTACCTTCTATATACCTACCTGTTATATGCGGGCTGGCAGGCTACGAGCGAAGGAGCGAAGGCCAGCTCGCATGGCAACACATCCATCGACTAACTAATTAGTTTGACGTTCCCGTAGTTTGTTGTTGCCGCGCTGGCATCCGCATTATCACGATGAGACCCTGCAATATTTACAGGAATACAAAAATTCAGTGCAGTTTATACTTGAAATATTAATGATCCCTAATTTTTCGTCAGAAACTTCTGGTGTGGCCTATACACGCCAAAATACGGTATATACTGCACTAGAAAAATAACAAATTTTTTAAATGAAAGTTGGAGTGTTCTGAGACGATATGTATATTTGATTTTTGTACAGTAGTGAAGAAAATCACAATTTTCAACAGTATTAAGATGGTAACAATATCTACAAACACATGAAAATGTCCACTGCGATGGTCTATGCATTTGTGTACATACAAATTAATAATATTGAACATGCAAGCAATCCATGCATGTGGTTATATAAGCCTGGAGAACAGTATTGATCGCATGCAAGGAGATAAGGCAAACATTTCATGGGTGTGGTCTGTAGATGCCTGGCAGGTTACTTATCGTGCAGTGTCAGCTGGCGGTGGTCGCACTCCCCTCTCCTGACTTGTCCAGCACGTGAGAAGCAACTAGCAACGTTACTTCACAGCAATCAAACCTTGTTAATCCCAACATCACATTTTACAGTGAATAATATTTAATTTTAAAAACTAGTAATTTTTGAGACAGAAAAGAATAAATACGGTCATTAAAATTGGTTTCTTTTCGACCCTCAGTAATTAATAACACAAACTTTACACTTGCTGTAAGTTACTGCGCTTGGTGTTTATGCATTATTTGGCGACANTCTCAGTAATTAATAACACAAACTTTACACTTGCTGTAAGTTACTGCGCTTGGTGTTTATGCATTATTTGGCGACAAAAGATTTCGTAAATGCCCTTCCTGGATATCAGTTTATTAAGAAATAAATAGTGTGATCATGTTGATATTATGCGAGAGACTATTCAACCTGGACTTATAATGCTTGGTAAAACCTTGCACATCTTGATAATTTTTAACATTTTGGGAGACAAGAGGATACCGTATTTTTTTTTTTTTTTTTTTTTCCCCAGAAGATATCTGCCTATTAAAATGAACTTTTTTTAATCAAAAATGTTTTTGCAATAGAGATTATTGATTAAGGACCTAAACTGTTTGGCAAAACCTTGCGCTGCTAAAGGTTTTTTTAACATTTTGGGAGACAGGAGGATAAGTACACCTCAAGAGTATAATTTTTTTTTCTTCAGAAGACATCTAAANCATAGCTGAGCCCACAGATGGTTGCATTAAGAGTACCTTCTATATACCTACCTGTTATATGCGGGCTGGCAGGCTAGGAGCGAAGGCCCGCTCGCATGGCAACACATCCATCGACTAACTAATTAGTTTGACGTTCCCGTAGTTTGCTGTTGCCGCGCTGGCATCCGCATTATCACGATGAGACCCGGCAATATTTACAGGAATACAAAAATTCAGTGCAGTTTATACTTGAAATATTAATGATCCCTAATTTTTCGTCAGAAACTTCTGGTGTGGTCTACACACGCCAAAATACGGTATATACTGCACTAGAAAAATAACAAATTTTTAAAATGAAAGTTGGAGTGTTCTGAGACGATATGTATATTTGATTTTTGTACAGTAGTGAAGAAAATCACAATTTTCAACAGTATTAAGATGGTAACAATATCTACAAACACATGAAAATGTCCACTGCGATGGTCTATGCATTTGTGTACATACAAATTAATAATATTGAACATGCAAGCAATCCATGCATGTGGTTATATAAGCCTGGAGAACAGTATTGATCGCATGCAAGGAGATAAGGCAAACATTTCATGGGTGTGGTCTGTAGATGCCTGGCAGGTTACTTATCGTGCAGTGTCAGCTGGCGGCGGTCGCACTCCCCTCCCCTCTCCTGACTTGTCCAGCACGTGAGAAGCAACTAGCAACGTTACTTCACAGCAATCAAACCTTGTTAATCCCAACATCACATTTTACAGTGAATAATATTTAATTTTAAAAACTAGTAATTTTTGAGACAGAAAAGAATAAATACAGTCATTAAAATTGGTTTCTTTTTGACTCTCAGTAATTAATAACACAAACTTTACACTTGCTGTAAGTTACTGCGCTTGGTGTTTATGCATTATTTGGCGACAAAAGATTTCGTAAATGCCCTTCCTGGATATCAGTTTATTAAGAAATAAATAGTGTGATCATGTTGATATTATGCGAGAGACTATTCAACCTGGACTTATAATGCTTGGTAAAACCTTGCACATCTTGATAATTTTTAACATTTTGGGAGACAAGAGGATACCGTATTTTTTTTTTTTTTTTTTTTTCCCCAGAAGATATCTGCCTATTAAAATGAACTTTTTTTAATCAAAAATGTTTTTGCAATAGAGATTATTGATTAAGGACCTAAACTGTTTGGCAAAACCTTGCGCTGCTCAAGGTTTTTTTAACATTTTGGGAGACAGGAGGATAAGTACACCTCAAGAGTATAATTTTTTTTTCTTCAGAAGACATCTAAAGTAATTTATATTTAAATAAAAAAAATGTTGTGTTTATGTTAGAGACAGTTGACCATGGACTTCAGGCAAAACACTGCAGATTTTGAGGTATAGGGTAGTGGGTCAAAATTTTCCAAAAAAAAATCTACAAGTGACCTGTTCCCCATAACGACCTTATTTATGGAAACAATAAGGGGTTGTTTTAGTATGATTCTACTGTATAAGTTTACGCAAACCAGAAGGTACTGATGCGCCAAGGGAGAGGTCAATCATCCTTCTAGCCTCCACCATAGCTGTGGCTTCCCTCATCAATATCTGTTAACCATAAACACCAATAAACCTACTTGATGTGAAGGTAGCAGCCAGTGGACTGCTGCTACCACCTATAANATCTGTTAACCATAAACACCAATAAACCTACTTGATGTGAAGGTAGCAGCCAGTGGACTGCTGCTACCACCTATAAGCAGACTGCCTGCATCACACCACCGTTCTGCGCTTGGGCGTGTGCCGCCTTCCACTCCTCTGGCTCCTAGCAGAGGAGAGGTAACCGATCGCGCATCCCAGTCATGCAGCCAGCACGTGCGCACACACCACTCACTCTCCCCCTCCCTTACAACCCCCTCTTGCACTGATGCCATCATATAAATATCGGCCATGGACCAGTGTTTGAGGCTGGTTTACCATTAGCTTTGGCCACAGCACTTGTGTACCGAGTCCGAAGTACGTTGGGAATGCCCTCGCCCCACCGGCCTCTGCGTCGATCACGTGCACCATACTACTAGGTTCAGGTGGCAAACTTTGTCTGACCCTTCAGGCCCTGGTATGGGTACAAGGTGGTTATGCTGATTTTGTTGCTATGCCAATAATACAGACACAAACATTGTGGTTGTGTTTCTCTACCAACTCCGACTTTCGACACCTGATTCCCTGTGAATACTAAACAATAAAGAATTATTGTCATTAACTCTGAAGTTAGACAGAAAGGTGCACCTAAATCTTACTGGCAGTGCACGAAAATAATGAAATATGCTGCAGAGCTGTTTTCTTATTCTACAGCAACTTTACTCCTCAACAGTACCCACATAAAACAACTATCACAANATATGCTGCAGAGCTGTTTTCTTATTCTACAGCAACTTTACTCCTCAACAGTACCCACATAAAACAACTATCACAATTCTTTGATTTGACAGACAAATGGTTAGACATAATGAATACCAGGTTTGTAAATAAACCCATGAAAACCATGGTACAACGCATTTGGCACATATATGTCAACACAGAAAAATTCAGGAAGATATAACGATATTTAACACAAGAGTTGTAGGTAAAAAAATTAATTTTTCTTTTCAAAAAGGTATTTTAAAGTTGATTTCTTCTATTATAGACTCATATGATTATTTGGTATTGAACAAAAACTTGATATACATAATAATCTGTCATTCCAACCATGACACACTTGAATATCTTTTTCCTTGAGTGTATAGCATTGGAAATAATAACAATACCAACACAATTCAAATATAGTAAAAAAAAACTGTGAAGAGGAAGACGATATTCTGTTCAGAAATACTTCAAACAAATCCTACAAAGATGAAGTGCTGCACTACACAGTAGATTACCAGGCTCACTGCAGAGAGGATAGCAGTCTGTCAAACATGGAGACAATCACATCGGAGGCACGTTATTTTTATATCTACAGTTTTTTATATTTCATGTGTTTTAAGCTTTATAATTAAATTGAATATTCACTTCTTCCTTGTGCAGGTGGCTGGATAGAAATTTCAAGTCGTGGACAGCTGGCCATTCCACTCCAGGCATTACTCGTGGTGAACATGGTCTAGAAAATGTTCAATTTACACCATGGTTTTGGTCTAAGCAACGAATCAGGTGTTATAAAGAACTTCATAGCAAGTATAACCACAAAATTCCCTAATACCAACAGCCTTTGAAGAAGCTAGCCAGAACAAGGATAGGCTTCGCTGTTTGAGCTACAAAGCACATGCAGATTTGTTATAAAAGAGGGAAAATAGAAAAGGGAAGCAGTTTGATGTTCTACCTTAACCACAAAAATAAGGTACGTAACAACGCAGTATTCAATATCGTTAGGTCATTTATTTACTTCAATCGCAGTTATTTTAATCTTCAAGAATTAATTTTGTCATTTTTTATATGATATGCCAAGCTACTTCAATGTTTTAAATAGCATTCATATTACTGTTTCTAGTCACTTCTCTATGAAACACCTTCAGAAGGTCTAGTTAGTAAACAAATGTTAAGTAGGGTACATTTACAGTCATTTCAACAGAAAAAAAAAAGGATTAACCTTGTAGGGAATTTACTGCATATATCTCAACCTGAATATTTCATGGACTTAATCCTGCAAAGATATTTGTGTTGTGCATTTAGTATATGTGGCTACAATTAATTTAGTCAATACCATGTTTTATTTTCATTCAAATGGGATGCGTTGTTTTCATTTGCACAGCATGTGTATAAAGTATTTTTACAGTTAAATTTTCCATTTTTGATGTTTTGTTTGTANCGTTGTTTTCATTTGCACAGCATGTGTATAAAGTATTTTTACAGTTAAATTTTCCATTTTTGATGTTTTGTTTGTACAAAACATATCTGGGGTAATATTGAAACTATCCTGTTAACAAAGGACAACTTATTTTTATATCAATAAGTTTATGGAAAACTTTATGAAAGTGTGTGTAAGCAAGCCATTTGACGTTACATATTTCCAATACTGCATACCTTATCAAAATATTATTTGAAATCAATGTATAAGTATGAAGTGTGTTGACGAAAATGTCATATCATCATAACTATAACAAACTGATTGGGTACATGGCAATATTAATTTTACATTTGATGGAAGGATACAAAATGGGCAGCAAAGTAATTCCTAAGCAGGCTTTCACTAGTGCTCAATTAACCACCAACATCCTTAAGCTAACTACTTGTATATCAAAAAACCTTAAAACCCAAAAAATCCATTGACAGGAAAAGAATGAAAGCTGCAAAACATACATTACATGAAAGATGGGATAAATAGATGTTAAATTAAAATTAAATTACTCACTGAGGCACTAAAAATAACTACACAAAAACAAACAGGATTAAATACACAATGTATTAACTGCAAAAATAAGCATACAGTCACAATAAATTATGTATTATAATTTGTAACATTTTAAAATAGCATTTTAACAAGTACAATCTTTATGTTTTGCAGGAAGAAAACATTCCTATGGCCAAAACTTCCTCTTTACAAAGAATACAGTAGATAAAACATTAACACTACACAAATTTTCAAAAATTATTATTTTTTTTNAAACTTCCTCTTTACAAAGAATACAGTAGATAAAACATTAACACTACACAAATTTTCAAAAATTATTATTTTTTTTAAATTTTTATACATAAATAAATTGTAAAAATAACTACGAAAGTACAGCATTTTTCTTCTACAACATTGTTACACTAAAACACGACAAATAACAAAACCTCTTTAGTATAATTACATTTTGTCTAAAACAATAAATAATTAAATCTGAATGGTATTATGCAAAAATAAAAACATTTTAATAATCTATACAATAAAAATGTCCCACATGACAAGTTTAAAAATATCTCTCAAAATCTGACTTGGAAATAAGTGGGAAGTTAAGTTTTTTTTTAAGTATTATATAAACACAAAGCTGTTTCAACATGAACTTTGAGGGATGACTAATTGCTAAGATACANAAACTTCCTCTTTACAAAGAATACAGTAGATAAAACATTAACACTACACAAATTTTCAAAAATTATTATTTTTTTTTAAATTTTTATACATAAATAAATTGTAAAAATAACTACGAAAGTACAACATTTTTCTTCTACAACATTGTTACACTAAAACACGACAAATAACAAAACCTCTTTAGTATAATTACATTTTGTCTAAAACAATAAATAATTAAATCTGAATGGTATTATGCAAAAAAAAGAACATTTTAATAATCTATACAATAAAAATGTCCCACATGACAAGTTTAAAAATATCTCTCAAAACCTGACTTGGAAATAAGTGGGAAGTTAAGTTTTTTTTTTAAGTATTATATAAACACAAAGCTGTTTCAACATGAACTTTGAGGGATGACTAATTGCTAAGATACAGNTTTTTTTTTAAGTATTATATAAACACAAAGCTGTTTCAACATGAACTTTGAGGGATGACTAATTGCTAAGATACAGGTCACATAACAAAGATTTACAGTTTAAACTACTCTTAAAGAAGTTTAAGGGTGTACAGAAAACATTAAAACACCACTTACAATATTATTTTATTCAAGCAACATTCAACTATTCTCAGGTTGTTGGTGAACATCAATGCCAAGATAACATGCTTGTAGCAAGGAGCCAAATCAATGTTGTTTCAAGACCCATCCATGCTGTGACCTAGAATTCAGCACCAAATCTTTTGCATAATGGTTTGAAATAGACTGAAATCAGGAATCGCAGTCAACTTTGGCATAATGATGAAACACAAACTTCAACAAGGGGCTTTAATATTTAATTCATATGTCACCAATTGCACATTACAATCATGGCAAAAAAAAACCTTTGAGAGTATCACGAAGTGTCTGAAAATTCTGTAACTGTAAGTACAAAAAATTACGTATCATACCATACTAATATATCTTGATGTGATTCTGACAGCGGATCTATATCAAACTCTGCTATTAACTACATTTGGCATCAAATGATTTCAGAGGGTGTTGACAAAATTACACCTACCATTAATAGGTGAAATAACAGGTCGATTCATACACTGTATCAAACAAAATATTAACATCAATTTCTTAGTCTCCTACTTATAGTTTGAAATATATTTTTTATACATAAGATTTAATAATCTTGAAAAGTTCTAATAACAAAAAAAATGTTAAAAACACTTAAATCATACAAATTTGGAAGAACAAGTTATTGATAATTTTTAATTGGCTGGTTTCAAGCCATTTAAGAAATTTCACTGNATCATACAAATTTGGAAGAACAAGTTATTGATAATTTTTAATTGGCTGGTTTCAAGCCATTTAAGAAATTTCACTGTCTATTATACAGGTGTTACAAGATGCTAATCTCCTCCAATCCCCATGCAAGAGATACCATCAATTTTTACAAGTTTCACTGTACTTAAAAAAAAAAAAAGACATTTCAATGCCCTTGAAGAAAACAACACTGATACATTATGTTGGGCCTTAGCTATGTAACATGTTAAATTGAGNGACATTTCAATGCCCTTGAAGAAAACAACACTGATACATTATGTTGGGCCTTAGCTATGTAACATGTTAAATTGAGAAATTTTCTGAAAGAGCATGCAAGCCAAAATGGTGCTCCGAGATACTGATTTAAAGTTCAGTCTTAACAACATACAAATGAATCTGTACTGTCCTAAGAAATCCATATAAAAACACCTAGCTGTCACATAAATCATATGGCAGCAGGTATTTACCTAAAAAAATCCTGTCCTGGGAGCAAGAGTGAGAATACTGAAAAACAGTTTGGAGGAAATGTGCATTACATTACACAAACTACTTCCCAAAACAAGGCACATTTATTTGGGAATGAGACTACACATCACCACCATTCTGGCCACACCGGTATTCACTACATTATAATATATAAGGTTCCTTCAAACAAAACACTGACTTGGTCTTCCAGTGAAAAATAGTGTTCTTTGCTTGTAAGGATGTACAAATACTGCATGTCATCCAAAACATTTCGGCAACAGTCCTAACAGTGTACAGGTCTTTTGATGTCAGTTCTGAAATGTGTGGCTTGCCAGTTACTGCTGAAATAAATGTTCCTTAAACACATCTTCATCAGTCCAAAAATGTGCAAAACACAAGGTATCAAATCAGGAATGTAAAGGAAATATTCCAGTGTCTCCCATCTGAATTGTCCGGGGATTTGACTGCAACATTCAAAATGTGGGACCTAGAGAGTTATCATGAAGAAAAACAATTCCACGAGACAATCACCATTGCCACTAATCCTAAAGGCTGTGCATAGTGACTTACAGGTACAGATAACACTTAAGATGCCACTAGTTCCAACAAATCCAGCACCCAAATAAAACAGCACAAGTCTTCCATTTCTGGTGACAAAATGAGATTTCTTCAGTTTGGGGTATCCTGGATGATGTAATTCCATTCTCACCTGAGTTGCAGCTGGATCAAACCACAGGCATAATGTCTCATCATCAGCAACAATTTTAGACAGCAGCAGCTATATCTTCATGTGGAGTTTTAACTTGGGTGTTGCAATGCCGTCTTTCTGTTTTTAGACAAGATGACGTAGTCCCGTGAGCAAACCTTGTGATGACACAGATGCTAGTGCAATTTGGTGTAAATGAACCAGCATTGATGTGGAGTGTAAAAGCAATTTCATCAGCACCTATCCATCAAATTTCCTTCTTGTTACGGTGCCCACTGTTTCAATGTCGTGTTCAGTAGTGACTGGTAGGCCACGTCTGGGAATGTTAGCCTCTTCTCCATGAACCCAAACCTGATTTCTCAGCACCATATGTACACTGTTCTTCACATTTGAAATGTACTTCACAATGTACACACTCTGTGCGCTCCGCTTGATACACACTCTAGCTGTGCCTTCAATGACATGGCAACCGAGTTATAGCCCGTTGACTTCCCTAGGATGTGTTCATGTACAACTTAATTTCACTTTCCATGCTTCTGTTCTTATCACACATATCAAGGACACAAACAACTCGCTAGTAATGGCAATATGTCCAACAGTAACAATCTGCCACAATAACTACAGAGTTCTATACCAGTTTGTGTTTAATTTGAAGCAACCTTATACTTACACTGGGAAGTTTCTTCAAAATATTCCTTATTTGTACAAAAACTCAAATAAATAAGGTTGCAGTAAGATCTTTAAAGAACTGAGCAAGAATATGCATGTTAATAGAAATTAATTTTTAACTTCACTAAAAAATGTATTATTGATACATTGAACTTTATTAGCTGTACTGTGGCAAAAGAATGCAGAATATTAAACCTAATGCTAACATATATTCAACCCTGTATTGTAAAAACATCCTGTAAAAGAAATTCTAAATTTTTAGATGTACATATTACAAGACATTTCCAATTTCTTGAAATGCATTTACATACTACAGTTCAAAATGCTATCACACTATTTTCAGCTTGAGAGTGGATGTGACCTGCTTACAACTCTGTCGTCGCCTGCATAAAATGATCACTTATTCCAAGTTTGAAAATAACAAATGCAGTGAAGCTGTAACAATTTCAGAATGTTTGGGAAGCTATTATCTATGCTCTGTCATTGAANTGAAAATAACAAATGCAGTGAAGCTGTAACAATTTCAGAATGTTTGGGAAGCTATTATCTATGCTCTGTCATTGAAAAAAGTATTTCAGTACACCTTCTGAAATAATGTGTATGGTAAAAAAAAATGTGATAAATCCAACATGTAATGAATTAATCCCTCTTAACCATGCTCAGCTACTTCCTCTGTCCTAACTCCTTGACCAAGGATGTGTGGCTATATTAAGAGGGATAATCTTCAGATTTTGCTCACAAGTTATTAATTCTATTAAAACCCTGATAGTTGTAATATGNTGAAAATAACAAATGCAGTGAAGCTGTAACAATTTCAGAATGTTTGGGAAGCTATTATCTATGCTCTGTCATTGAATAAGTATTTCAGTACACCTTCTGAAATAATGTGTATGGTAAAAAAAAATGTGATAAATCCAACATGTAATGAATTAATCCCTCTTAACCATGCTCAGCTACTTCCTCTGTCCTAACTCCTTGACCAAGGATGTGTGGATATATTAAGAGGGATAATCTTCAGATTTTGCTCACAAGTTATTAATTCTATTAAAACCCTGATAGTTGTAATATGGCAAATAGTTTTAATACAGCACTATTCTCAACTAAATTGACAGGCACAAAAATTGTCGAAGTCTAGTTGACAACCAGTGGTAGTTCACAGACTCCTTTTACTATGCCTCAACAAGATAAAAAGACTGCTTATATTTGAAATTATCTCTTTCTGTTATGAAGTGGGCAAGTCCAACAAATCCACCATAACACACTACCTTTGTCCTACCATGTTCTGCCAGCCTAAACTGTCGTAGTGTTCCTACCTAGCAGTTCCCCACAGAAAAAACATGGAAAGAAGAAACCTCTGGCCCTTTTCGGGCCTGGAATATGAGACTCCCAACCAGGAGGGGGTGTGGTGTACCTTCCATGGGGTATTTGAAACAAATGTAGCCTATAGACCATTCAGATGCATTTACAGAGGAGACATTATGATGTCCCTACCATAAATCCTTCGTGAATGCCAGTGGTGTGGAACAATAAAGTTTATTAGAACCTGTAAGGTGCAACTTCCCTGAGCATTCATCGTAACTCCTGGCTTCTGCAAACGCAGAGTTCTCTACCACCTATGCCTGTACTTACACCTACCCTTTCCTATTCCTTTCACCACAAGTAAATGAGAAATATGAATTGCATGTCCTGCATGCCCAGTTGGGGCTATGTTACCATCAGACCCTAATATCAAGACTGCAGAGGTAGCAAACTGTGAAACAGAGAGAAAATTTCCAAAATCCTATTTCAGCTAAAATATACCTTCAAATGTTGGCAATGTGTGTATCCTCACCATCCCTTAAGATCCAGCCCTGGCATACATTTCACCACGTGCAAACTGAATTATACCATTGCCACAGAAACCATGCAACAATGTTTCACTTCTGGTGGAAGATACTCTCTTGACAACTGTGCTAGCCTAAATCTGGGAATATATACTGCCACCATTGGTTTTTGAAAATACCCACTATCTCCACCACTGCCACCCAAACCACGGACGACTCAAACAGGTAAACTGAAAATGAATAAACAATAAAACAGTGAATTCCCTGCCTAAAAGTATTTTTGTCCTATCCGTTTATCATTGATCAGTGCGGAAACAATATTACTTTTGCATTGCTTACAGAAAGGTACTTGCTTACTTATTCAAGTTTTTTTTGCCAAAATAATAAGTAATTTTATAATTAATTATATTATTTAATAATTATATTTTATTAAGATGTTCAATTCAGTATTTATGAGTGATTGGTTGTATGAAGACTTGAATGCTACCTTAGGTTAAGACTATTAAAATTTTCAAATAATCATGCATGTGATTGTTGTGTGTACCAACTAACTGAAAATGAACTACATGATTTTGATTTATATAATAAACTGAATGTCAGTGCAGCTTGCACATCACCGTACTTATAATAGTACCTTTCCAGAAACTTCAGTTGCAAGAGATGCAGTAACTTCAGCCACTCTTAAGAACTATTCTGCTACAATTCACTCAGCAATGCTGCTCTGCTTCCACTGTTACTTTAATCCCAATGTAAACAAACAGGGCTATACCTCTCCACGCAAACAATGGTTGGTAGCTCTGGAACTACGTTGATGTGCTGCTACGGGTAATCTCATAAAAATAGGCATCACACCATCAACGTGATATCAATATTGCTTGCTTTCAATTCTAGTCACTTTCCTATAAGGACATGATGTCCAAGCTGGAATCAATTGTTTCTTTTGTCTAGGTTTATAACAAACTTAATAATTTCTTCCAGCTCTGTGTCTATTGCAGTTCATTTCATATACGTTATTTCCTTATGACTACATCTTTATGCAGTTGTGACATTTATCATCAGTTAATTGGCATACTGCTAACTGCACTAAAATGTGCACATCACATAACTCTTTGACAACTTNTGACATTTATCATCAGTTAATTGGCATACTGCTAACTGCACTAAAATGTGCACATCACATAACTCTTTGACAACTTCCCACCCATGCACTGAAAATACTTGCAGCAGTCATGCCAGACATCTCAGTCGCAAGTACAGCTACTTTTTTCAAAGGCAACGTCAAATACTGCTGATGAAAGGTAATTAAAAACATTTTGAACAATTATCTTTCAGCCACTTTCAAATGGTTGTCCCCAAACATGCCATTCTACATTAACAAATGGCTTAATTCCTTGATATACCATTTTAACAACTTCTGCTAGGATGTCAATGGCTTTGAGCACAAGTAGAGACCTATCAAAACCATGGTAACAGACTGTCAATACAGGGTGCATAATGAATGTCACAGATAACAGCTGTCAAAAGATTGTAAAATAACCAGTATAAAAACATAAAGAATCTGTTGCAAAAAATATATATATATTACACACCAAAAAATAGTTATTTTTTATTTATGTAGTAGAGTTTGCATAATAAGTTTGTTAAAATGTGAACAACTTTTATCTTTTATGTTCAGATACAGCGTGAAGGTGAACCAATCAGAAAAGACTAACTCATTTAAATTTAAGTGTGAAAGAAGTATAGTTAGTGTAGGAACTGTGACTTTTTTTGTAGGTACATTTGTTCATGTGACTTCTTAAAAGACAGCAAGTTTTGACTACAATCACATTGCTTTCCTTTAGGGTTTTTTATATTAAGTTTACAAAAAGCAGCATTCTTGGTTTTTGCACTTTCATTTAGGTTGACAAAATAATTTCCATNTTTTTTATATTAAGTTTACAAAAAGCAGCATTCTTGGTTTTTGCACTTTCATTTAGGTTGACAAAATAATTTCCATTTCAAAAGCAGAAATATCATTATAACTTGATTTAATTGTATTAATCTTATAAACAGCAATGTTATTTCCTACCATCAGGTAATACTCTACAGTTAAACTAGCTAAAAAAAAGTCTTTAGTTAAGTCAATCATGAGGCAATGGTTGACAGTTAAAGAACCATTTCATTATAGTTAACCTCATCCATACACAGCGCACAGCTGTTTTTTATTCTTATGTTGACAGTACTGTATGCATGCATACGATTACACACTAGAAATAAATTGCTACTGCTAAAGCAAGGCAAGCATAGTACATATGAGTGGACAGGCATTTAAATTTAACCAAACATCAACCTAGGTACATATTCAATGAGGTAACACACTACAAATTTTGCTTTCATTAAATAATTTGCTGTCTTTGAGAAAAATCACTCTCAACTGATGAAAGGTCTTTTTTGTATAAATTATATATTTTGTTAGCCCTAAAAATTAGTCTTCTATAACTGCAACAGCTTATACAGAATTAACATATTTCCAAAAGAACCATGACCTCTCTGCCATATGTTTAACTATCTGAAAAATATATTATCTAATATTAAAATATTATATGTTTGTTCTGACTAGAATCCACAGATATTTCTGTACAAGCAAAAAAAAAAATTCACTATTTACCTTACACAAATATTTGTATTGACAAATCCAATCCAGCATGTGCTAGAAAAAAATATGCTAATAAATAAATTAAATAAATATAAATAAAATTTTCAAAACATTAATGCTCAGAATTTGAAATTCTAGCACACTTTATTCTTAATATCTTACATTATAAAACATTTTAATATTTGTTAAGGGGAATTATTGTGTTGATATGAGCAGACAAAACAGTAATTTTATTTTTTGACAAAACGTCAGGGTGTGGTTTGGCAAGGATAAAGTCGTGGGTTTTATGTGAATATGTCTGCGTTAGGAGTAATATTTTCTTTGTAATATAGGAACAAAATTAAACTCGTGATGTGGATACTTAACTTTTATGACTTAAATTTACAGATCTAGACNCTTTGTAATATAGGAACAAAATTAAACTCGTGATGTGGATACTTAACTTTTATGACTTAAATTTACAGATCTAGACGGGACTTTTGGAGAGACAAAAAAAATCACTGTGCTAGCACATCA
This sequence comes from Clitarchus hookeri, assembly GCA_002778355.1. NCBI lineage: Eukaryota > Metazoa > Arthropoda > Insecta > Phasmatodea > Phasmatidae > Clitarchus > Clitarchus hookeri. The sequence goes on along the minus strand of NQII01000156.1, from coordinate 34,260 downwards.
CAGATGCAAAATACACTGCCTGAAAGTTTTCACCCACTGCTAAAATTGCCCACCCACACCTCAAGCATGTGTGGTGCCAACTCAAGGCCATACTCACATCATAGTCAAATACCTGATCAAAGGAGGCAACATTTATTTCAATTGTATTATTAGTCACAGAGTTATAGCATTACAAAGGATCACCCTGCATAATTTACATCAGTGTTTCCACCCAAGTACCCCATGTATCAGTCTGATTTTAAAGATGTATTCACATAAAAAATTAGTCATAAACATTTTTTCAACACGATTTACTAAATTTAAGTTATAATNCTTTGGAATATAGGAACAAAATTAAACTCGTGATGTGGATACTTAACTTTTATGACTTAAATTTACAGATCTAGACAGGACTTTTGGAAAGACAAAAAAAATCACTGTGCTAGCACATCACAGATGCAAAATACACTGCCTGAAAGTTTTCACCCACTGCTGAAATTGCCCACCCACACCTCAAGCATGTGTGGTGCCAACTCAAGGCCATACTCACATCATAGTCAAATACCTGATCAAAGGAGGCAACATTTATTTCAATTGTATTATTAGTCACAGAGTTATAGCATTAGAAAGGATCACCCTGCATAATTTACATCAGTGTTTCCACCCAAGTACCCCATGTATCAGTCTGGTTTTAAAGATGTATTCACATAAAAAATTAGTCATAAACATTTTTTCAACACGATTTACTAAATTTAAGTTATAATGATATGACTATGTGAAAACCCCAACTCTATTTTAATAAGTTTCTCTACATCAGCAACATGTTAGAGGCACATATTCCATACTGCACACAAAGAGATAAAGTGAAACAGTAACAAGGTGACAAAAGCTTCACATTTTAAAAATCTCACTATCACGATACGCTGCTGCCCAGGCTGGCTCTATTCAATTCACACTATAATATGAACAATTTTTCAATTCAAATGATGTAACAATATGCTAAATGACTGTGCTGACCTCAAAGAATTACTCCTTCCTTGTCACGGAAAGATTTCCTCCACAGCCATCACCTATCTTGCTTCCACTGGAATTCTCCTGAAAGCTCAGAGACACTCTCGTCACATTGCTCCTAGAGCACCAACCAGAGTACGAAAGCAGGTAGAGTAGACAAGCTGTACTAAAAACCTGTCTTACCGTTCCACAAGCAAATGCAAACTAGACTAACTGCAATTCCCGCAAAGCACGAACATGCAATCAAAGCTGAGCAGTGCATGTATTATAGTGGATGGTCAGAGAATGCAACCCTGCTGGCCACCAGCACTTACCAGGAACTCTTCGCATGGAACTGCCAGCCAAGCCAGTCTGCCCCTGTAAATCATGTACTGGAATAAATTCTGTCACATCCTTGCTCACCAACTTAAATTACACAAGCACCAGTTGCTAGTGCATAGATGTGCACACTAAGTACGAGACTTCATTTTGTGATTCTGAATTATCAGCTGAACTTCAATAGCTGCCACCACCAATTACTTGTAAAAAAAAAAAACACTTGTTTTCAGGACATCTTAAAATTAATGTCACAATACAATCAAATGGAAAAATTGTGCGGTCAAATCATCATCATCATACTGAAATACTTAACCAATTCAATTGAGCAATACATAGGGTAAATATTTGATACAGGTATGTTTCATTGATAAAAAACCAACTGAACCTTTATGAAGCTACAACATGCATAATACAGCAATTAAATATGCTACATCCAAAAACATGTTTTCCAGCAGGCTTCTTCAAGCCATTTATATTTCCCATTACATTATAAATTCACTGTTTTCTACTTAAATAATTTTTTACTTACTATCCACAAATTTGAGAAAAACAGAATACATTTACACATCAAATTTAAATCTTAAGTAAAAAAAAGACTCTGCGAACAATTAAGCACACAAACTGATTCTGCACCAAGCAAGCAAAAGAATATCCCTAAGAAATTACAAAAAACATAGCTCAACAATGGCATTCATTTCTATCATTAGCCAACAATTAATAGTTTCTATCTCAGATAACTCTGCACTACTCTGAAAGACAAATCTTGTAAGTTCAATGGAAAAATCCTGTGACAGTTGCTTAAATGCAACAGCCAGTTCAGTTTCACTATACTATACTGTTTTATTTATTTGAAATGTCAGACAATAGTAAATCAATATGCTCTCTTCAGTGAATTACAATNCTTCACATTTTAAAAATCTCACTATCACGATACGCTGCTGCCCAGGCTGGCTCTATTCAATTCACACTATAATATGGACAATTTTTCAATTCAAATGATGTAACAATATGCTAGATGACTGTGCTGACCTCAAAGAATTACTCCTTCCTTGTCACGGAAAGATTTCCTCCACAGCCATCACCTATCTTGCTTCCACTGGAATTCTCCTGAAAGCTCAGAGACACTCTCGTCACATTGCTCCTAGAGCACCAACCAGAGTACGAAAGCAGGTAGAGTAGACAAGCTGTACTAAAAACCTGTCTTACCGTTCCACAAGCAAATGCAAACTAGACTAACTGCAATTCCCGCAAAGCACGAACATGCAATCAAAGCTGAGCAGTGCATGTATTATAGTGGATGGTCAGAGAATGCAACCCTGCTGGCCACCAGCACTTACCAGGAACTCTTCGCATGGAACTGCCAGCCAAGCCAGTCTGCCCCTGTAAATCATGTACTGGAATAAATTCTGTCACATCCTTGCTCACCAACTTAAATTACACAAGCACCAGTTGCTAGTGCATAGATGTGCACACTAAGTACGAGACTTCATTTTGTGATTCTGAATTATCAGCTGAACTTCAATAGCTGCCACCACCAATTACTTGTAAAAAAAAAAAACACTTGTTTTCAGGACATCTTAAAATTAATGTCACAATACAATCAAATGGAACAATTGTGCGGTCAAATCATCATCATCATACTGAACCAATTCAATTGAGCAATACATAGGGTAAATATTTGATACAGGTATGTTTCATTGATAAAAAAACCAACTGAACCTTTATGAAGCTACAACATGCATAATACAGCAATTAAATATGCTACATCCAAAAACATGTTTTCCAGCAGGCTTCTTCAAGCCATTTATATTTTCCATTACATTATAAATTCACTGTTTTCTAGTTAAATAATTTTTTACTTACTATCCACAAATTTGAGAAAGCAGAATACATTTACACATCAAATTTAAATCTTAAGTAAAAAAAAGACTCTGCGAACAATTAAGCACACAAACTGATTCTGCACCAAGCAAGCAAAAGAATATCCCTAAGAAATTACAAAAAACATAGCTCAACAATGGCATTCATTTCTATCATTAGCCAACAATTAATAGTTTCTATCTCAGATAACTCTGCACTACTCTGAAAGACAAATTTTGTAAGTTCAATGGAAAAATCCTGTGACAGTTGCTTAAATGCAACAGCCAGTTCAGTTTCGCTATACTATACTGTTTTATTTATTTGAAATGTCAGACAATAGTAAATCAATATGCTCTCTTCAGTGAATTACAATTTTACAAAACAAAATATAAAAAACAGATAAAAGTTGTACCACAAATTTTACTCCATCTGTAATACGGAATTCACTGTTTTCAGGTAAATGTTTCTTGGCTAAAAGCTAGTATCAGCTGTGAGTGCCGCACATCATGTTTGGAAGAACAATACCTTTTGTTATAGCTGTCAGAACTGTGCAGTCTGGAATGAGTACAAGTAGTAAACAACTTTTTTTTAAATTTCCTGAAATCACAATGCTTTGTAATGAAGCTACAGTATTGTAACATCAATATTTTAACAGCAGTTTCAGAGNCTTTTTTTTTAATTTCCTGAAATCACAATGCTTTGTAATGAAGCTACAGTATTGTAACATCAATATTTTAACAGCAGTTTCAGAGCACTTTATGAAAAACAGTTTTACTGCAACATGCTCAACATTCCCAGCCGGCAATGGTTTGTTGTTAGCTGAGTACTTTTAAAATCAACCTTTGAAAAATTTCCCTGCCCCTAACTGTAAACATTTTAACAATCAGATTGATTACCATGCTCCCAGTAAAGTTGGTAGCAAGTTCCATGCTGTAACTTTGTAGTTAAAAATATCATGTTTTAACTTGTAACAACTGAAATCATTTTGGCAACTGTTTTGTCTTACGCACCTGAAAATAAGAATTGGCAACTAGTGACATCATTATCTACCTCACAATTTGACAGTTTCATTTTACTGATGTATGAATATTATAACTGGGTCAATGACGACTTTAATTTTTAATGAGATGGGAGGATATAAAATGGATAGAGAAATAAATCCTAAACAAGGCTCTTAAAAGTGCTCAGTTAACCACAAACATGCCAGAACAACAAGTATGGGTAACAAAATCACATAAAACTTGTGCAACAAAAGTTGTGCAACATGTCAGTAAATGCCACAGCAGAATTTTTTTATTAAATTACAACTGTGATATAGTGATGAAACTTCCAGAAACGCACATATTGCATGATGAATGACCATGTGGGTAACGTTGCCAGATACTCAGGAATGAAAAACAGAACACATGATGGACACATTGCATGTTTGACATCTAAAGGTCATATACATGCATAGCATATAGACATTAAAATGTACCTCACTCAGAAACTACAACATGCACTAAACAGAGCTAAAATATTATACAAACAATTATAAATACTTGTTTGAACATGCTACAGTGAAGATTTGTTTGTTTGTAAATATCTTTTTACTTTAAACACTTTGATAGGTTATGTGATTAATCTTAAAAAAAAAAAATTAAACATTTAGCATACTGTATTAAGCAAGAACAGTATTCAGATCAACATGTGCAAAAAATTGAATTGCTTTGGGTAAAACAGTACATCCGGCAATCCTACCTGTGGGCGAGCATAAAAAAAGACTCGTCTTAAAAAGAAATATTTTTTTTATATTTTTTATTTAATTTCAAATAATTTGCAATAAGATGTTCTCTGCTTGTGTAACTTTCCAAGTACAGTAGTAACTTAGAATGCATTTAAAGTGAGTAAATAAACCAGTGTCTCGTGTTTATCGTGGATGGTACAAGTAGGCACTTAGCCTTGCTTCCCCCTCTCCACCATGCAACTATGAAAGATGAGCACCTTTGATTGTGTATCATGATAATTGTAATATTAGCTATACTGCAAAATATTACTAATGTTGCTCTTATTGCATAATTAGTGATACTGTCAAATTAATGATGAAGCCACAAACTGAAACAGCAAGCACTGTTGTTCATAATCGTACTTTTTCCACAGAAATTTCCCTTCCCATTCCAAATAAATGCCAACAATTAGCCAGTGTGCATAAAACATGTAAACATATTTTTTTGGAGCTATGTGATGTTTAATTGCTTCTGCATACAAAATGTATTGCAGGTACATAACGAGGAAAAATTTATGCTGCTTCCACCAAGCATTAGATACTGATCCTGTAATAATGAATGAATCTTGCAGCACTTATTCTGTTAGAATAATTTTTTGCTATAATTTATACAGGTGAATCAGGAATTCACTGCCATGGCTTTAAAAAAAACTCATCTGTTCTATTCAAGCCAGTAGACACACAAATGGGTTAAGGGATTTTAAAATAAAGGCACACTATTCCACAGTAAGAAGCATTCTTTTTGCAGGGCCCAACAAAATACAAATAATGAGCACAAAAATTCTACATTATGAAAAAAAAAATTTGTTTACAACAGAAGCTTTTTATTTAGTATGCCTTGCCATTTAAATGCAATAAACACAGTGTTGTCTTACTTTGCTCCAGCAGGTTGAGTNGCTTTTTATTTAGTATGCCTTGCCATTTAAATGCAATAAACACAGTGTTGTCTTACTTTGCTCCAGCAGGTTGAGTAGCTGTATTACAATACAGCTTGTCTGCCAAAGTGTGTCTTAACATATGCCGATCTCTAGCAGGAAGCTGCTGGGGTGCCAACCAGTGTCAGCTGGTGTCAAGATGCCAACAGTGGAACTGCATCCAGAGGGAAGCAATGAATGAGCTTACCACGATATGGGCTTGTCTCCAATGTTAATACTCCCGTAAGAGGTGATGTAATTTGTTCATGTGCATTCGTAGATAGCCCAGGAACGGTGCACATTACGACACTGCAACGTCGCAGCTTTCAGAATTGCCCACTGTTTATGATTGATGGAATAAACAACAAAAAACTACGTTTGCAACATAATGATAGAAGGAAAACCATTAAAATTTTACAAAGAAATACTTTGCAGAAAACTAGGCATGCACATTCTCGTATGCTCTTCAATACCGGCTGCTCCTGTGAATGAGAGAAATTCATTACTGACAGTGATACAACTGGTGTGACTAATACTGTGCTGTCATATGTTCCAATATTCACTTTGAATGAAAGAAAAGAGAATCTAATAAACCTCCTATGTGACTAACAAAGAAACAGGAGACACAAAACAAGTTTATTTTCAAGCACCAAATAACTTTATCTTCCCAGCCATTTTCCCTCATTATCCAACTTCAAAAACTACTGTCACATCGCTATTATGATTATCAGTGACGAGAATAGTTAAAACTATTCAGTTCTCTCATGAGGATAGAGATGCATTTTCAGCAACTAACCACCTGTTTGATTAGACTAATTCACATGTGTTTTAAAGTTGTTTATTTTATAAACATATTTACTGAGAATATATTTTTAAAACTGTTAGTGTAAAATGTTGCAAGGTGCTTAATTTTGTTAATAAAACAACACCACTTGACAAAATAATATTTTCTCAAAGAGTACTTGTTTCCTATTTTAAATTTTCTTTAACTTTTTTGTAGTTATGTACCATTCTGGTTAGTTTTAATAATTCCTGTGTGCTTATAAATCTACATTAAGAGATAAATACACTGGCTATTGTTAAGTTGCAGTCATACGTTTAGGTTTTTTTGTACGAAAGTGTCAGAAAAAATTCAATCTTATCTAAAAGATTTAATTACGTAGTTTTATTTATTTTTATATGTTGGACCTGCTTTTTTTTTTCCATTGCCGCTTAACAATAATGGAATGTTGTCTTCTACGGAATACAAAAAAGAGAAACACAGCTAAGCCTTCTTTTTTAAAAGGGCAAGTTTTCTGTATATTCCTCATCTTTATTTATTTCATTCAATAACTACCTGCATTTCTTTAAGAGGTATGGTACACCCTAATACAGAGGAGCCAATTCTCAGAACAGGAAGATAAGCCATAAGCTTTTCTGAAGATCAGAAATAACTTGGAGTTTTAAGCTCAGAGTGTAAACACATTCGCATATTTCACTTTAAAAATATGTTTTCATTTACATATCTACACATTTATGGAAAATCTCATCCTAATACTTATAAAATCTAAAAACAAAAAAACTGCAAAAATATCTCTTTGTGAAATAATTTGCTCTCAGTTTAACCTATTCCATATAAAACCTTTGCCCTACATACTAACAAAGTACAAAATGCTCAGAAAAATGTATAAAAATGATGAATTCTAACCAACATGTTTGATGGGTTCAGTGAATACAAAAACTTGTTTAGGAACTCAAAACACATTCTCAGCATAACTAAAAACAAACCAAGATTTAATCCTCGCAGTACTAACATCTAATAAATAATAAATTATTTGCACTGATATATATTTCACTACAATCTAAACTCAATAATTTTTATAATAACATTTGGAGAAACATAAACTGGGATATAATCAGTTTGAGTGTTCAGTTTTCAACTACATTCCAAACTGACTTCATAACCCTAAAAATTCATTTCTTTCAATATTTTTAATTTTTCAGAAATTTTTTTTTTTTTAACTAGATTTAAAAATTCTGACACAGAAATTTTCAAAATTTATGTCAATTTAACATGAAATACTATACTTTGGAGTATTCAGTGAAACAAAAAAGTATTCTAATATTTCTCCATTTTTTTAAATGGAAATAATTTAAAACAGTTAATTAGTGTTTTGATAAAAACCAACCAGCAGCAGCTGACAAATTCTCAAAGAAACGGTACTAAATATGATTTTGAGATGAAAAAAAATGTTGCATGCATTTTCTAATGAAACATTATGCAGTCAGTTGTGGAGAAAGGATTACATTCCCCAAACACCTTCACAAAGAATTAATAAATCAGTACATTCTTCCTCAACAAAGATTAACACAATTTTGTTAAGCAAGAGATACAGAAACTGAAAAATTTACATAGTGAGGCAAGGGAAGTTATATATATGAAGAGTGGAGAAAGGAAGGGTTACAAATGTTTAAAGGGAGATACTGAGATAAGAACAATAAGAGATAACAAGGATGGGATGCTGCATACACAGCATCAATTCATTTTCAAGGACAATGAAAAATGGAAAACAGCACACAGAAATATGTTTATCTGTTGTGGCAAAGAATTCACAACATAATTTGGAGAGAAGGTAGACTACAGCAAACAACAGAAGGAAAGGAGTAGAACAATGATGGTACAGGAAATGATAGTTGATATTGGTGATAGGAGCCATGCAAGTAAGTTACGCAACTTTTCAACACGTCAATAAGAGGAATTGAATGGCAAGGTTTGGGTCGCTCTTTAACATTGGGGTTTTGAGAGCTGATGAGGATGAATCGATGTGAGTATGGAGCAGTGCCAGAATGTAGGAGCAGGGTAAACAGGAGATCCCAGAGAAAACCCACCAACCAATGGCATTGCCCACTATGATTTCCATGTGTGAAAATCTGAAGAGGAGTCGAGGAGGCAAAAGTAGTGCCTCACTATAAGACAGATGGAGGCAGGGCAAATCTCATCAGCTACAGGTCAGCAAGTTTCATATCAAAGGTCAGGAAAATAACAGAATGGCAAGAAAGTATACCATAACTGCTACATAAGAAAAAGGGATCACTGTGAGCTAAGGTATTCACAAAAGGTTTCTTACACCTTAAAAAAAAAATATTTGGCAAATTTTAGCTAAAAGTTTGCAACATCACTTATGATCACTGTTATTTTTTCACTTTGTAAAACTATACAACACCGGTGTATAGCGTCTTTGTTTTTGCAGATGAAACTGTAGCTTATTTGCAGATCAATATTTTTATGTGTAGTATAAAATTTTCTAATTAATTTTCAATTAAATATTTTCTTTTTCTACTGACAAGTCTTCACATGTGGTTTGTGAGAATGAACAAAACTGCTGTCCGTGGTAGATGCATATGTAAGCCGTAAAAAATGCACAACCATACAAATAATCAAATCTCAAATGGTGGAACTTCTTTTCACTACCATGCATTTAATTCTGGATCATAAATTCCCCATGTAGCAATAATCTGTCAACCAATGAAACTTCACTATGCCCTACAAAAGTTTAACATGTCCATTCTGTTAAAATAAGCTTACTGCTTCTTTGTCCAACATACTGAAACACAAAGTAAAAAAAGCACTTTTTGTGTTTACGTGTAAGCAACATTATAAAGGATCACGTCTGTGGAATTGAGTCAAAAGTAAGATGCACATGTAAAACCCCAGAGAATACCACNAAGTAAGATGCACATGTAAAACCCCAGAGAATACCACAGTTTGCTGAAACTGCTGGGAGAGGTATAGATGGGAGCACATATGCATAGCTTTTCATGTGCTCTGGTAAGATTGGGAAGGAATGCTTTGTTCCAAAATCATTCCNTCATGTGCTCTGGTAAGATTGACTAGCTGGCAGTGACACCAACTCATAACCAAATTTAGTTTTTATACTGATGTAAAAAGTTTCTTTTAGTCTGTAGATGTAAGGAGTTGCTAGTTTGTAGTTAAATGAATAACTGTTAGAATAGTCAAATGTTTTCATTACATGAAAACACATTTTATGATTACATTAATAATAAAAAATAACAAATCCAAAACTGAACTTACTTATACAATGTCTGAAAATATGTAGAAATTGTCAACCTCAAATTCTGCACCTGGTGAGATACTTGGATGTTGGCAGCAGGCATGTTGTATAAGTTGCAGGTACCACAACCTGTTTAAAGAAATCTTCTGAAAGTCTGCAGGAATGGCAACCTTCAACAAACCAATGTTAAAGAACTTTTTTACGGTCAAAATTGCATTTAACACCTCCAGACAAAGACAACTGCATAATATTTCTTTACGACGTTCGCTTCACTAAACATCTGTTCCACTTTGGCACTCAAATACCACAAACACAACACAGTGAATGCTTATTTGCACAAATCAATAAACTGACTTATGATCCCAGCATTGTGGTACTGTCCCAGGCAATTCAATCAATCTGAATTTCTTGACAACCTCTTGCATACGTAGACACAAAACTAATTAATTTTCTTTCCACTGAAATGTTAAGTAAAACCACTGGCAACTGTTTACTCACACTGATATAACAACACTGTATTAGCCACAAACAAATTATTATGCACTTATTTCACAAAATTGAGTTTTAACATGCCTTTTAGTATACGATTACACTTTATACAAGGTTCATTCTTTGATATAGTAAAGTCTGAAAACATTATTTTTCACAAATCACCCACGAGGTCACGAGTTAATTCTAAACAGAATTCAGCAATGAACATTAAGAACACACTTTCAACCTTCCTCGGTCCCTGTCTGTTTCATCACACAGTATGGGATTAAAATAGAACACTATTTGCTATTCTGAGCACAACAGATCATAAATTTGTATTTCTTTGTGGCAGTAAAAAAACTGGGCTCTACTTTAGTCACTACTGTCCACTGGCCTCAGCTAAGTTTTAAATTCCGGCACAGATTCCCACTCAGATTTGTACACATGAGNCACACAGTATGGGATTAAAATAGAACACTATTTGCTATTCTGAGCACAACAGATCATAAATTTGTATTTCTTTGTGGTGCTATGATTTCACGTCACTTTTCTTTGCATAAAAATCAACCTGGCAGTAAAAAAACTGGGCTCTACTTTAGTCACTACTGTCCACTGGCCTCAGCTAAGTTTTAAATTCCGGCACAGATTCCCACTCAGATTTGTACACATGAACATACAATATTTTTCTTAATGCCAAACCCAGCCTACATTATGTTTCTTCATGCTTCCTTTATTAGAAACAATCTATCCGAAACCAAGAACACTTGAGGCATGAACCACCCTGCCTCAATATTTGCTATGTATGAATGTTTCATTATCACTACCGGTGCCAGCTAAGCATGTAGTGCAAGCGTACTTGGGGAGGGAGAAAACTAATGCATGCTGGCTGAAGAGAACACTGTTTGTCACTGCATTACTCAATTAGGCTATCTACAATTGGCCACACCGAAAATAAGCACACACCCTTAAAAAATATTGTAAGTAGGGCCAATTCTATATCAAATACACATTTCCCAATGAAAATTGCATGGTTTCTCACTAGGTGCTAAAAATTTACATTTTTCCAAGTACCTCTGCTAAAGTTGCTAACCCAAAAATCACTAAATTTGCAACACTGCCAACTAGTCTGGAGGTATGGGAAGAATGAGTGTGCACCAAGGCCAGAAGAGCGAATGAGGCGAGTGGGTTATGCTGTGTCTGCTCAGGCATCTCCTGAGATGGACTGTACAAAATAAGTCTAAGAATACTGTACTCCACATTATATTCTTGGACTGTTGGGTTTGGGTGTGCTGCACATACCTAGAATATATGTCGCTGGTTGGTCTATAAGATAATGCTGGCTGGCTTGCTGGAGCCTTTGGTAAAGGTAATGGATGAGGCTGGAGAGGGGAAATGGATTCCTGCTTCATAAACTTTGTAAATGCCTTCAACAAGATAGTAATGTAAAGCTTAGATGAAATCTGGCAGCTTGCTAGGAGATAAGACAGTAGCAAGCAATGTAAGCGAGAGCAATTAAGAGAGTAATTATGTTATTCAAGATTAAATGATTGTTTGTCTCAAAGAAGAAGGGGAGGAGAGGAAAAGAGAGAGGACGGGAATTTGCATTTTGTTAGTGGTTTAAAAGACTAAATAGAATGGTATGATAATAAAATTAAAGATGAGAAAATGAGTGATAATGAAACAGATGGCTGTAATTAAGCAGCATGCACACTGCATTTTTTCAGTTCAGCCCTGAACGGAAAGGATGATATTCCCATTGACAGATGGTATGCCACTCACTGCATTTCTTCAACTATGTTCCGTTCTCTTCTGTATCGTTACGTTCAGTTCAAAACAGACTGAAGATGTCAGAAAATTGAGGATATTTGTTGCAGTGCCATGTTGTTTATTTCATTTTCATTCTTGAATTATGAGTTAAATAATGAAGCGTTACCAACTTAAGCCATTAGGAGACATTGTAATGCTGCAGTTAATACTAATCTGATCATGATACTTAGTTAATTTTCTTTTGTTTTGCGAGGAATTGTAATTATTTTTCAGTATTTCAGATGTTTTGGCCGTGTTAGTATGTTTATACGTCATGAATTTGGTTTTTATAAAGTTGCAGCTGAGGTTGCATAAGCGATCTGAGATAAGGACTATTACGATGTTCGTAGGCATTTTTTCTTTTCAAGTATGTTCTAGAAATTTGATTGTGTAACTTCTGCGTAGTGTTGCTCATGTGGCGACTATGAGTTTCGCACAGTATCCGAAGGGATTCTGTACCACGTGATACCCTTATTTGGTTAGGTTTTTGGCACCATGGAGTGGGGGTAGAGCGCAGTGGCAATATGAGCCCTAAGTGCCTGCTGCCCTTTAACAGATGATGACCAGCCCGCGAGGAAGCAGCTTCGTGCTTGACGAATTTCGCATACACCAGCAAGCACCCGTGACCTCCTTTTCTTTTCAACCTCAGTTTTCGACAGACTTGTCCTGCTAAATTATTTCCGCCGGTGTGGGAGGTCGCCAGGTTGTCAGGAAGGGAAATTACGTCCATCCTGCCTTCCTAGTTTTCTCGCAATGCTAGTTTTTAGTGACGTGAATAATTAATAAACTCTGCGACTATGTTCTAGTAATTTCTAACTGTTTGTGTGTCTGCATTTTCAAGGATGTGAAATATTTTAACTTGAATAAATCTTGGAGGAAATTATCCAATATTCGTTTCTTCTTTTCTCTTATTATGGTACCTTTATTTACGTATCATGTTTTTTGCTGAGTGAACCAAGCTGTGATTTCCAGATGTAGATTGACATCTGTAATGCTACAACATACTCAACTGTAAGGTCTGACAAAAACTACCTGGCGAGTATGACAAATACAACTGGTGCAACCAGTGAGATTATGAACATCTCAGTCATACCATTTCCCTTGATGTTAACATAAGTATGTTTGTAGTTGAATTAATCACAAATTTTGTGCATTACAAGATTAGTGTTTTATCCAAATATTTTATTTTAACTGTTAGCTTATTGTTAACTAGTTCGTTGTAATTAATTAGGTCTATGAGAATAATTTTAAATAAAAACCAAGCTTCTTTACTGTTTAGTGGAATATTGTACTCTTTCGCCATTATCCAGCCTATGCACATAGCTCTTATACAGTAGGCACTATTTAGTTATTGTTAGCTGGCTGCTAGTTATAATTCATATTATCTGACAATAATTTTAACTAAGTCAGGTTTCTATAACTCTGTGTAAGTTAGTATTTCATAATGTTATTTTAATACATTGCAATAAAAATATTTATACATTTTTTGTTATTCGAATGAAATACAATTATTGGTTGTGTGTTCATGTTTGAGCACCTATCATGCGAATCTTATAACTTTGAGTGACAATTTCAATTTTCTACAATAACTGAACACTTTATTCATTGTTGTTCAGTCCAATATAAACATACAGTCTATGATACAGAACACTTCTCTCGAGAGAAAAGTAATTCTTGAACATCTTTAAAATGTTGAAAGATCTATTTCAGCGACTTCTTTTTACACTGTCTTGTATTTAATTAAATAATGTAGCTTTTCGTAAAAGGTTTTATTACTTTTTTTTTTCCATAAATAATATTACCAACTACAAATAATGCTGTTTGGGTACAAATATGAGTTTAAAAATTACTACTTCAACACCATTCCCAACATTATTTACATGTACCTTTTAGACTACCAAATATAAAAATAATAAAACTTACTTCACTGTTACTGCAAGGCACTCAAGTGGTGAAAGTAATNCTTTTAGACTACCAAATATAAAAATAATAAAACTTACTTCACTGTTACTGCAAGGCACTCAAGTGGTGAAAGTAATTTTCTGAAGTATTGGTCTCTTCTTTTGTAGAGTCAACATCCTCAACAGCTTAATAAACTTTCCAGAACACATCCATAAATTTTAAAGAATTATTTTTCTTATCCTGAAGCAAATGTGCCGAGAGATTATGAAATTCTTAACGCTCTTCCCATTCCAAATTATTTCTTGAATCCGGTGTGAGGATATAAGAGAAAAAACTTTACTTGTTTGTTTACAAATTTTAATTTGACACTTATGCTGGTAAATATTATGATTCCTTTGCAATGCTTACAAATGAAAGTACGTTATTTCCTATCTGTTTACATTGTAAGTTATGGTAGAAATTTTATCACAATTTTATTTTGATCAACAGACTAATTTTCTGAGATTTTAAATAATTGAACGTTTTAATGTCACAGGTAGAGTGATTAATGTTGTTTTATTTTAGGTGTTTCCTCCTTGAAAAATAAGTGACTTACATAATGTTAATTTTATAGGCCCAACAGATCGTTAAATTTTAAACTGTTTGTACATAACACTCCCTTATCAAGAGATGGTTTATTCTTTGATTTTGTTAACGAAGAAGGAGGGCTGCCTTAAGCAAGCCCAAGGACTATCTCTTCAGAGATGACAGCGGTCAAACTTAAATTTTGTGTTTTTAAAATTTTATTAAATTTGATTTGATTTGAACTGCCCATCATAAGAGTAGGGCGATGGAGGAGAGTCATCACAAGAGCAGGGCGATGGAGGAGAGTCATCACAAGAGCAGGGCGATGGAGGAGAGTCATCACAAGTTATTTAAATATGCACAGGCTTNTTTAAAATTTTATTAAATTTGATTTGATTTGAACTGCCCATCATAAGAGTAGGGCGATGGAGGAGAGTCATCACAAGTTATTTAAATATGCACAGGCTAAACAGCAGCCTAAAAGGACTAGCTGATTTAATTTTGTCGTCTTCAAGAAAGAACAGGACGTTTAAGGACAGCAGCCATTACGATGGTCGTAAGATGTTTTATACATTAACTGTATGTCTGGCACAAGCAAACGTTGCATACATATTTAATTTGCTTGTGATGATTCAAAATGCTTTCAATGAAGGACTTGTACTGAAGAAAAATTAAATTTCAATTTAATTGACCCAGTAGTATGAGAAAGGAGTCTACAACTGCCCAAACTAGCTGGAAAGAAACAAAACTTTACCTTTTTTTTTTTTTTTAAAGCACTATATATTTAAATAGTTGAGAAATTTTGCTCCAAGAATTATTTTGCCATCACAACGTTAAATTTTTATTTCACTTAATTGGTTTCGTGATGTATAGTTCTGAGAGAAAAGAGATACACATATTTTTTTTTTATTGCTCTGAGTAAATCAGAGTCACCAGAATTTAATTCATAATCATACCTAGAGAGAGTATCAATTAATGATGGATTCTGACTGTCGATGTGCCCAGAGTTGTGATCCAATGTGTTATAATTTTCTTTTATTCTCAAAATTGTAATAAAAGTATTTTGTCTACACCAGGTATAAGTGTGTTCTGCATGTAAATATTGAATTCCCGTACAATTTTAAAGTGCTTATGTCTGGTTGTCTATTGCTGTGTTTGTCACAGTCTATTTTCCCAGACACTCAAGACAAGGTAAATGTTTCAGTACTTATCTAGGGTAAGGTATTTTAAATGGCAATTAATTCCTTTTAATCACAAGGGTTTTATATGTGCAGTTAATATTGACAATTTGCTAATCAGTATTTCTCCACATGTAATTTTTAATGAACATTGCTCCCCCAAAGAGGAAGTTCAGAACCCTGTAAGAAACAGTTTTCCCTATTACGCATGCCGCACACTTATTTACGCACAAGACAGAATATTAATACCAAATTACATACACACCATTCATTTACATATTATTCTAAACCGGAAACTTTGTTCCAATTTTTTGAGTTCATGGCAAGTGAATGCAACAACAGCAACTTCTTCTTCAGAATAAGAACTTGACACTGCATATTTTGATTGCAATACTTTTTGTAATTTGAATTTTTTACAAAATGATTAAAGACGTGTGTACTTTTAACAAAAAAGGGAATTTTGAACAGCAATAAAAGGGTGGAGGCAGTGTGCGCCTGGATTAACTGAAATGTACTGATCACTCATCAATGAAATGGAAATGAACTTAAGGGGCACAGTGTGCACGCTGCCTTACGAAACTATGAAAATGGTCAGGGACTGGGGCTGGGAACATGATTGTTAAGAGCCGGGTATGCATCACAACAATATGGGACCTCTGTATGAGAACTTAAGTACATACTGGAAATGGAAGAAATATTATGAAAAGCCCTAAAACAGGAAGCAAATTATGTGAAGAAAGGAGCTGCAAGGACATAAGATGTGGCAAGTAGGTGGTTAGGGGAAAGCGGGTTTGGCAAAACTGTCGAGAAAAGGTCTGTATACAGGTAGGTGGGGCAGAAATCAAGAATGATAGCTGACAAGTTACAACAGTGAGTAAAGAGCATTCATTTCTGATCGGGACCGTGAGGGAATAAAACAGAGCTTGCTTGAAGTTAGTGGAAGTAAATAAGTTGATCTGTTTATTATGGGACTGCAGATGACAAAAAAATTATTTGAGGAAGGTGAAAGATTTGTTGTGAAATCCTTCAGTCAAAGCAGGGTCGAATACCTCACAAAGGTCCAAAGAACTACTACCATTGAATATATAAAGGCATATTCTCCTTTCTCAAATTACCCCAGACTTACTATTTTCCTGAGTTCCCTTGACCACTGCCACTTTGAAACAACTGCGAAGTATGACTTATAACAAACAATAAATAATGTAATGCAACAAAAATAAATTTTAAAAATTTCAATGGCAAAACAATATAACTCTTGTAGGCTAGGCTATATTTACAGGTAATACTGTAGTTGTATTTTTATCTACAAGTAGAAATTTGCACATCCAGTTTATTGCCCTTGGGCAAACACGGAAAAAATATATATAAGGCAGTAATTACTTCCTACTTGAAGTACAGCACTTTAATAACACAAACTTATAATATTAACATTCATTATAGTTATCCTTTGGTTTCTGACTCAATAAACAAAATAAGATTTCATAATGACTGACTGCATCATGGCATAAATACAATTATTTACACAGAAGCCATCGCTGCACCACTGTCTTCTTGTGAAATGGGAGTACAGAGCAAGTGTGGTAGAGTTGAAAAAGGATTTTTTAATGTTTTCTGGTCTAATCATTATCTAGTGCTACCCTTAGCACAGATAGAAATTACTGCAATTACTGAAAGGTTATCACTTCTTAGAAGGGTACAAGAAGATCCATTAAAATAAAATCCAGAAACCATCCTACCAAGTTAAATTTTTCTCGCTATACCATGTCCATTGTTGGTTTACCATGTTTTTCAGACTATGTAGTATTACAGTAGTGTCTGTGCACTACCTTCCATTTTTACAAACCTTGGTCAATGCTATGTATGTTGACATCTGTGTATACAATTATGCATTAAATGAGGCCTGAAAATAGTAAGCTAACAAAGAGCACAAAGCCCTTTCTGAAAAACTATTTTTCAAATTAGAGAAAAGCAATTACTTTCCACACCTTATATTTATATTCAACTCGTAGTCCTGACTGAGTTCTTCTTCTGCAAACACTGCTGTGCAACTGTTAACTTCACTGTGCATATTTTTAGAGTTTCCTGTATTTTTTGAACTTGTATGCTGTGAGCTACCAACACTGGGGAACGTACCTGAAGAAGCTGTTTTTGCTGCTAATGGCTGCAGCATCTCACAGTCAGGTGTGTTGCTGCCATGATAAAAGGAAGTATATTCTAATGTCTTTGAAACTTTGTTTTCAGAACACGCAGCAATTTTCGTACTTTTCGATGCTGATGATGATAAACGAGTCAACATGACGCAGAAACTTGGTAACTTTGATTCGACATCCTGATTCAAACCGGTGCTAGAATATTGATTCCAATCTATAGTGTTCTTGTTTTCAACAGGTGATGAATTAAATGCTGCAAGCTGCTTCAGTTTTCCATCACACCTTTCTACAACCACTCGCACATCTTTGGCTTCTATTGTGCACAACGTGGCTTCACATTCTGGGCCACCTCCACCGCTATCATGCTTGTCACTCGGTCGCAACCCTAGCCCATTTCTCAAAGAGCAGACATCATGATTTTTATTTACTACACATGTATTGTCACAAGTTTTTTGTTCGCAATTACAGCTCAAGTTCAAATTTCTTTCTGCAGAAGTTTTACCAACATCAGAAAAACCAGATCCTAATCTTGAACATTTGTGCACTGGCCTTTTCACACCCTTTTTGCCACCAGACGCATTACTACTCTCGACGCTGGTAACTTTTCGTTTCTTCACGCAGCAGTTTTCCCTGATTTGGCGACCCAATGCTGTAGAGGTCTTGTTTTGCTCTTCACATCTACACAGTTTCTCTGCATTGTCTGCAAGCCCTGTTACCTTTTTATTTTCCTGGTCTGTCATTAAAGGAGTGTTGCAGCACTGTAACTTTTGTGTGCTTCCTAAACATTTAGCTTTTTTATAGTGGAGCAATGTTATTTGTGACTCAATTTTTTTCCCTTTTGGACACTGTTCTTGATGGTGAATGTTTTTTAGAGTTGGTTTACCTCCAAATTTACAAGTAACTTCCTTGCCTTTACTAGTTAAACAAAGCCCATCAAGTTTAGTGACATCATCAGTACTATCCAAATGCACGTCTTCTTGCTGGCAGTTGACTTTACCAAGTTTAACTTTCACTTTCTGAGGGGTTGGGCTATTGTTTGAGCAATGTTTTATTCTGTGCAAAACAATCCTTGGCTGTCGAGAAATCTTCTCATCTGTCATTTCTCCATCATCATCTTCATTATTTTCATGATCAAGAATGTGGTTGTGCTTGTCTGACCAAGGCTCCTGAGACTTAGGTACCTCAGCATTTGGTGTGCGACAATTTTCCTGTGCAAACACTGGTCTTATATATTCTTGGCTAAATGTTTCTGCAACTGCGTGTTCTTGAGAAGAGTCACCATGTGGTTCTCCACCGATCCAATCATCCTCATCGCAACGCCGCAGTTCTGCGATCATGCATTTATCATGAACCTCTGTAATGGAACCCCTAGCAAGTGTACTGTTATGACCCACTTTCCCATCTGTAGGTTTATCTTCCTCCTCAAAACCAACAAAACTACGAACACTTATAACAGAATCCCTGGCAAGTGTATTGTTATGATCCACTTTCTCATCTTCAGGTTCATCTTCCTCATCAAAACCAAGAAAGTTACTTTTTGTACTGGAATTGCTGGAAAGTGTATTGTTAAGATCCACTTTCTCATCTACACTTTTATCTTCCTCCTCAAAATCAAGAAAGTGACAAACATTAAATCCAACATTAAGTCCTGCACATTCATTAGTACATGTATTTTCTAAACAGCCAGGAAGTGTTTCCTTAGATGTTAGCAAAGGCCCCACCAAATTCCTTGTGAAACCATCACATTTGGTTAGCCCGACAATTTTATCTTTGGTAGATAACAGGTCTAAATTATCAGCAGACAATTTTGCCTCTTGCAGAGGGAAAAGTTCACAATTAGGCTCATATTTACTAAAAACTTGAGAAACAATATTTTTTAACTTTTCAGCATCTGGTTCCATGACAAAATTTGAAAACGAGGATTTTATTTTATTCAGTTTTATACTTTCTTCACTTTTTAGCTTATGTTTGTTATTACCACCACAAAATAACAAATCAGATTCATCTTTCTCATCCACAGAGATTTCCTTCCCATCAACTTTTCTCACAATTTCAAGATCTGGCAGTTTGCAGTCAGTGCTTACCAAATTATTTACATGAGAAACAGCATTTACAATTTCCCCATTAGGCTTCTCATCATAGTCTTCTTTTTTATCAAGTGAGTTCTCAGTTCCTTTGGTAAGAACTGATACTGAATCTTCATACTTCACCACTGGCAACACCTCCCTTACAGTTCTACCACTGCTACCATCTGTCACCTTGTAATCAACTACACTAACACTAACATCACTTCCTTGCATGGCACTTGCACATTCATCACTTTGATCACAAAGCCAGAACACATCACTTTCGCATTCCAGTGCTAGTTCTTTATCAATTACTTCATTTGCTAACAAAGCATTAGAATTACAGCTTAAATCTGATTCGCAGTCACTATTAGTGCTAGCAGAAAAATGGACTTCTGCAGGTATGCACTGAGCCGTGGAGTCTTCATTTCCATGATCTACCATAAGTCCTTCTAAACTATGTCTTGCCATCAGCTCTTCCATGACCTGCTGAACCACCAAGTCATCATCATTTGCTTCCACTAGCGCATGGTCTGTCGTCAACTGTTCAGGCACTTCAGTTAAAATCAATGGAACTTCAGTATTTACTAAACTATAATCCCTGGGTTTTGGTACTACTAAAGGCAGTTTTGTTTCTATGCATTTGGTCACCAGTTCTTCTACACCATCTCCTTCAATCACATTCTGCAGTGTATTGTTGTTACATTCACCTTTCTTTTCACAGCTGGCAATATGTGACAACAGTTCTACTCCTCTGTCATCATACTTCAATACAGCACCTTCTATCCATTTCGATTTTGTAGTAAGCAAACAGCTATCCAAATTCTTAGAGTCATTACTAGATTTAGTTGTGTTAACAACTGTGGCCACTACGCCCCCTTTATCAGTACACAGTGGTGGTAATGTGAATTTCCTAATGTTACAAAATGGCTGTAAGTCATTTTCTTCGTCACATGTCAGTTGTATCTTGTTTACATTGCTGTCACCAATATCATATGCCATCTCAGGTTTATTATGCATTTTGTACATGTGGGAAATTCTACTCTCATCAACACAATTTGCAGTGTTCCCAACTTGATCTTCATTATTTATTACTGTGGTGTTATTAATATTTCTATCATTAGACACTAATTCATATTTGGTTCTATGTGAAACTGTTTCTTGTGTACTAAGTAGATACTCTCCACAAGCTGCTTCATTTCCAGTTGAGTATGAAGTTTCCACGAAACTACTGATACTGGGGTTACATTTTTCAAAAAGAACATTGTTAACATTTGGTAATGTTACAGAAATTTCACCATTATGCTCACTATTGTGCTGGCAATTTTCTTTAACACTGGTGTCTTGTAGAGCAATATTTACTGTTGAACTTTCACTATCTTTGCCTTCCTTTGGCTCTGGAAAAACGGTCTGATTGTTTTTTTCTTTAAGTTCTACATAGGACATCATTTTGCATATGTCTTTAACTCCCAATAACTTCCTAGATGACGAACATCCAATCTCTTCTACATTTGGAATGTCATTTCTACAAACTTCAAAATTATTTTCAATCTCTTCAATATTTTTAATACCTGTTTCATGGTTACAGAGTACATAACTTACACATTCCACTTTATTAAAACGAGATGAGTTAGCATTTTCACTTTCTATTGAAACACTAGAAGGTACAGCAGTTTCATTTGTCACTGTTCTACTGAGATGAGAATTACAACTTTGCTTTCCCTCCTCTGTTATTTGGTCTGTATGCGATACTTTTTCTGAATGACATTTTAATAACCTATAACACAACTCCAAGGGCACTTGCTGATTCCAAGCACAGCTATATGCAATGTCTAGTAGAGTTGTGCTGTCTGTATAGATCAACTTACCTGATGAGATAATCACAGGATGGCAATCGCATAGTCCATACTTCTTACGGATGAACTTTTTCAAATGGTACACAGTGAATATTGCTGGACACTCTAGATATCTACATGGATATTCTTTGGTAATATTGGGATTGTCATCATCAAAGTAGCTGAGCGAAATCATTATTGGATCTCGTGGTGAGTACACAACTTCATCTATGGGGTTTACAGTCGAGGTGACAGGCATAAATTCCTTGGAGCTATGATTTTTCTTGGCGAATTCAATTCTTCTTAGTACTTCGTTGTCATATAGTCCTGGAACAAGCTTGTACACTAACGTTTGATATGTTATGTCTCTTTTTAACTCGTTAATGTTTTCGCCACACGATGGACATGTCACCTGACGTTTAAGATATGCCACAATACAACTCCTACAAAATAGGTGCATGCAGTCGGTTACTGTGGCATCAATAAGGTAACCTCCACACAGAGGACATATTAATACACTATTTAGGTCTTTTACCAAAGGTTTCTTTGAAAACTTTTCTGATACATACATGATTTAAACAAAATATGTAAATCTCTGTGATCTTACAACGTTTTGCAAAAAAAAAAAAAACTAAGAGAAAACTTACAAATACAATTTCTTTGTTAGTAAACGCACTCCAACGCTCATACCCCAATCTTACACAGCCATTTAAAAAAAGTTAGCCATGAAACGTTAAAATGCATCCAGAGCCCAGCACTATAACAATGTATGGCAAAAACACATAATTATGTTTCAAAACGTTTATATGGAAGAAATGCACATTTCACAAGCTTTTAATACATCATTTAAACCTTAGAAAGCCGATTACAGTGAACGGGAGTCGGGAGAACTGAAGAGATTCCTTACTACACATGGAATTATTGCAACATAAATGTAGGTTTTTAAAATACAGCGACTAAAACTTAAAGTCGTGGGGCAAAATTGGAAAGCATTGTTTTCAAATTAAAATACAATAACGAGAACAGAAACAAACAATAAGGCATTTTCATGATATCTGGCCAATTGATAATATCTTTATCATCTGGTAGTTTAGCAAAAGTTGCACCGTGCATCGCGATTTCACTAATCTAACCTCCATAACGATGTGATATTTAAAAATTAATTTATAGAAGATTGCTGCAAAATTTTAAAAATTGCAAAATTTTATCTAATAATCAGTTTGGTATCAGGGAAAAAACTTTGCTAATAATGCACATTTCAAACTAATACATTGCATTCTTAACACACTTGATAAAAAGATGCCACCAAAAAGAATCCTTTGCAACCTAATAAAGAAGATGAGAGTGTAAATCAAAACATACTTATAGAAAAATTAAAGTTTATTGGAGTCTCGGTTAAACCCAAAAAAATAATGAGTTTCAAGCATGGGGTAGCACAAGGTTCAATATTAGGCCCCATACTCTTCCTATTTTATATCAATGATCTCCCATGTGCCTTAACCTCAGACACTACTCCGATTTTATTTGCAGTTGATACTCTCTGGAGAAACAGTAAATGATTTTATGAAGAAAAAAATCATAATATTTAAAGAGATAAATGCATTGTTTACTGGTTCACGACGCATTGGATTACTGTTTCTTCATAAGGGTGGTAGACATGGCTTACCTTTGGTGCGATGGGCCCAATTCAACTGACCATCATGCTACTGTTCCCTGCATGAGTGCTGGACACCAAATGGTGTGTGGTGCGCTACTGTACTGCTTCGAAGCTTCGCCTGCTGCCCCTTATGCCCCTGCATAACACCGTGGCGAGACGCCAGGCAGCCATGATGCCACTGGTGGCATTTACGCTCTGTGATTGTATGAAAATGTTCCAGAAGATGACAACAAACTTAGATAAAAGGCTTCGGTTCTTCTCTGCTCGGGAAGAAATGCCGATGGCTTTATAAGGGAAGGAAAGGTTGTTCGGGGCTTTAAAAAAAAGGGGGTTGGTTGCTCAGCATAATTATTATTAGATGCTAATGCCGACTGAACTACGTCAAGAACGAAAAAATCATCGCCATAACATTCAGGGTGACGTGAAACTCGCATCCGCGTATGCTCTCGTGACCACTTGCACCTCCGCAGTAACTTACACAACCTAGCCGACACCGGGCCGAAGTGAACACTCGGACGCAAGTATGTTAATATGGGTCAGTGAGAATAGAACACACACCGCCATGTTCATGTTAACATGTACTACGTAACTGAAGTGACCGTCTTGCTTAATTTATCACAAGAGGTAACTCTTGTGGGAAAATAACAAGCTATCTAAAACAGTGCCCCCCACCCCACCCCCCTCCACGCCATGAGAGCAACAGCTGTCAGGCGTCCCAGCAATCTGAGAAAACATTGGCGAAGGTCGTGGCAACACGCCCAGGGTCATACCAACCTTCATGACGTCGATAGGACTGCTGGCAGGAAAATCAGGGCAACGTAACCCCAGTTCGTGAAAATGGTGAGGAGTAAAATAATTTGATTATAGTTATTCATTAAAACCTCAATCGAGCATAACTTCCCACGCCCCTTTTCAGGGATGGACTCGTCCAGCCCACCCAAGCTCGAACACTTGGATTAACCCATTAGCGAAATAAACCAGAAATGAAACACGTTTTCTAAAACCATTATTAGTAATTTTTATTATTTTTATTATATTCACTGTTTAAAAGTGTGATTATGCCCTTTCTTTGCAGCATACTGCGTATCATGGCCTCATATCCTTTACTTCATTTTTCTAGTGTGGTAACATCCCCTATGACAACACAGTCACATACATTTTTGACACTTAATTAATCATGGGAATGTAAACAAATATGTTATTCACCATAAATTTGTATTTTGTAACATTTTAGTTAACTTTGGGAAGGTTCATATTATTTTTCATGGAAATTTTGGCACCGGGTTTGGCAACCATTAGTGGAAGCCGATGCCATGATTTAGTCTGACTTCAGCACTCGGGCCAGCCTACATCACAGGAGTTTCGCTCTGCGCGGACTCCCTCGGCACCTTCAACTTTAGCTGCAATCACTTTCATTCTCCATAGTAACATAATTAACCAGAACAGTTTGATTAATTAGTGCTGACGGGACGACCATCCGCCTCTTTGCAGTTCTTAACCAGAGTTTAAAGCACTACGTGCAGTTCACTAATTTACATGACTTACATCAACTTCACAGCATTTGTCACCAGCCGACCAGAGTGCCAGGGACGCTTAAGTTTGACATATCAGCATAACCATATATGTACTTCAATAAGTAACTAAATGTCTTGCCTTACCACGAATGTTTCATCTACCTAACTCCTCAGGGTGCTTCGGCCACTGCACCTTATTGCAGCCTCAATAAGTGTAAGTAAGTCGTGCGAGGTGGCCTACAACCTCACCAGCATTACAAGTGAAACCACTAGGTATGTTCAATTATTGATAAGTTCAGTATCTAAAAGCACTCCAGATCTACAGAGAATTCCAGGAACCCACAGGCCGTCGACCACACGACCCTGATTAACTCATGCTCACCGAGTTATGGTGCCGGAAAATTTCACCAGTTTTCACAATAATATAGTAAGCCAGATAATGTGGGCTCCCACATCAGCATACCTGGAACCCCCAGCATGTCAGATGGCTTTCCCAACTTGTGGGGCTATTCAATAAGAATTGTGGCAGAACACGAGGGTACAAGTGCGGCAGACCAGAACAGTGCATCTTTGTTACATCTCCGACGTCCCAGTATAATGTATTTTCTCACGCTTACATCTCTCTGTTTCACAGTGTACGTTGTTCCCCGTATGCATGTCCTACGATGATTCAGTGTACTTTGTTTCCTATTTTCATGCCAGTAAAATCACAATTCACATCTCATGATATGGAAGTTAATATTCCATAAAACAGTGCCTATGTACGTTTGTCAAATTTTTAACGTAACTTATTTCTTCACCACAGCATATTTTTTGTTTGTGTCATGTGATGTATAAGGGTAATTTGTGTATTTAGGGTCACTTTATGTATAAAGTACTTTGCCAAAAGACACATGTTCAAAAGGCTTAAGCAAAAATTTATTCAAATCAATTTCGGATCTCAAATCCGTAAATTTAATGTTTCGAGCATTCACACCATTTTAAGACTGTGCCAGACAGAGGGGAATCTCCGGGGACACAGGTCAAGCCAGACAAAGAGATGCTGCCCCTTCCCACAATCCAGCGCGGGCAAGTGATGTGTTGGGCCGACCCTGGGTGCACGCGAGCGTAATCACCACCAACCTCTGGCCCTAACGGTATTCTCTCCTCTGCGCAGGAGCGAAGGGAGGCATATCAACAACTGTGGTGACAATAGCTGTCACCGCGAGAGCCCCCGCACCGAACCACATGGCCGAGCTGGACATCGGGAGATGCAATATGAACTGGCGCACAAATAGTAGCAAATACAGAACATTATGCTTTACATGCATGTGGCCTCGCACATTTCCAACCCATTCTGGGACGCAAGGTGCTCCTGTCGCGAACCAGAAAATGCTAGGCGTCTCGAAGATGACATTCGCTGGTCCAAACCGCGAACATGTTGGGTGGCCATGGAGTCGCACATCTGAGGGTAAGAGAGTGCAATTGGGCTTGGACTCTACCAGAATGCGAGCAATCTGAGGCACCGTCGGCCCTGTCACGAGTCGCGTGTGCATATATGTGCACTCTCCACAAACAGAACTCTATTTGGACACAGCCTTGCTAAATTTTCAAAATCGATAGTGTACAAACCAAATAAGGTGTGCAGACATCGGATTTGGGACAATTCTGTGTGTAAACTGCACCAAAGTTTACTACACCGAGTGCCTTACCGGAAACGAACATTCAACAACTGGCCAAAATGGAAACATTTTGTGCGCAAACTGTATGCAAACCCTTCTACCGGTGACACGTACACCTGTTGATTTTATCATGGGAGAAGTTCTGTCGCCACGTCGTTTCTATCAGGACCTGTGCAAACAAGGTAATTCGGAAACATTGGCATGTGAGAACTGTGGCAGAATCACCCATTGGCCGTGCACTACCATGCAGGACGTGTTAAATGTCGCTGCCTGCAAGATTCGATTCGCACAGTGTACACCAGCACCCCAGCAGACAGTGTCACACACTATAGCCATGTTCTCGGATAACGCCAATCAATCAATACAGCAGCCCGTTGGCACATTCCACTGGCCTACCAACAGCTACAGCACCTTGGGCAGTAAAACCTGCGCCACCAACAATAACAGGCTTCTTGTGGCCACAGCCACATCCAACAGCCGCAACCATTCATTTGGGGAAGGCTTATTTCACTAAGTGATTTCAGCATTGTTGGTGGCAATATCTACTCCCACTCTATGTCGTCCTGCACCACGATGTATAGTGACCTGGACAGTGTGTCTGATAGCTGGTTTTCGCTTCCCGGAGATACTCCGCAACAAAGTCATATGCTTGAAGAAGCAATGCCCACCGGGTCATATAGCTGTGTGCCTTGCACATGGTGTGGAGCCAGACTAAGCAGCAGTTGTCGGTGCGAAGCGTAAAGCACTGGTACTCCAAGTACGCTCGGTACTTTTTGATAGACCATACCACGGCCAACCATTCACGTTAGTTGAAGATGTACCTCCACTCAGTTACTCAGAACTTGGCACTAGCGAAGACGATGACGTGACATTCGCCATTGTCTCAGCACTGGTAGAGTACTACATCGAATCCTTCTTGGCTGGCATAGGTCTGCAGGTAGAGATGTTTTGTGGCATCATTACACGCCAGTTTCGGGCACACTTTGAATCATGACTTGATTTGCTGGAAAATATCGTCGGTGGGGCTGTCCCATTGAAACCATCGCAGGGTTAACAGCAGGTCGGTGAGTGGTGCGGTGATGACAGCCAAGCTCTGAATGTACTACCGGAGCCAGTTTATTTGCCCAAACAACTTCTGGAGCTTTTGCGAGTACATGGTGGTGGGTACTCGTCAATCAGCCGCAGTTGTTGAGGGTTTGGTTTGTGGTTTGTTGACTTTCTCGTCAACGATATGCCCAGGAAGTCAATACTGGTCTTTCCGAGGTGGCATTTGGGTGCTGCGCACATGATGCCATTGATAACCAACCTTTCGAGCACAAGGGACAGGTGGCGTAAGTGCTCCTCACAACCTTCCGACCATATCACCACATTGTCCAGGTAGGCGAGTGTGAATTCGCCGATGAGGCCATCCAACACTCTGACCATCATCGCCTGGAAGGTGGCCGTTGCATACTTCAGTCCAAACAGCATGGCACAGAACTGAAAACGCTTATCGTCTGGGGCCATAAAAGCAGTCTTGCCACAGTCTTCGAGCTTGATGTGCACTTGCTAATAGCCACTCTTAAGGTCAAGGGATGACATGACCTTGCCATGCTCTAAGGAACTGAAGGCATCTTTAACATTGATGTATGGTTGGTAACGCACTAGGCATTACTTGGTTCACTGTCGGAAATTCACACAAAACCTCCACGTCCAATATTTTTAATCTGCCAGCATTATGGAGGAATTGAAGTCACTGTTTGTTGGCACAAAAACACAATCATACAACATTTATTGAATTTGTTGTTTAATGATTCGCGCTTGGTGCGGTAAATAACTGCATGGTGGAGTGCATCTATAGGCCGGTCTTGAACTAGCAGTCTAGCACGCTGAGATACTGCAGTTCGAAGAAGAATGGCATGTGCTGCAAACATGTCTAGGCAATTGCCAAGGATCTGCTGAAAAGCTGTCTGGTATTCGGGTGGTATTATGTTGTCACAGTCTTCTATTGAAAAAACTGGTACTGTATCGGTTGGCTGCCGGTCAAGAATATATACTGTGTGTCGCTCCTTTAGGCTGAAATAAATGCGATGTGATATTTTGCTAAGTAAGCCACCATACACCAAGGATGACAGCTTCCCTAATGTCCGGGGTAACAATTGCTGTGGTTATTGTTTCTAGAACATTTCTGCAAACCACCATTGTTGCTTGATTGCAAACATCTAAGAGAAGCAGCCCTCCATTCCATATGAGTAACACTTCACGCACCGTTGCTGTAAACTGTGTCCACTGCCAAACATTGTTTAAAAATTACAAATAAAACGGAATACCACAAACAAACTAGCAGCAGGACGCCGCCACAGAGCTAGGAAGCAAGAGGTTTTACAGCAGTCGATAAAACAAAATGAACAATCTGAGATAAATAAAAAATGTACAGAATACCCACTATAGGGAACAGCTACGATGAAAACCAATAATAAAAAAAAAAGATCCTCGTAAATTCACTGTTTAAAAAGCCATTCATTTTTACGGAGAATTGCTGTAAACTCCAGGACTCCCCGTAAACTGAGGAAAATGTCGCTTTTTCAAAAACTGATTTTATTAAATGCTAATGGATAATCCATAAATTTGATAGTTAAATTATTAGAGATTCTTAATTTTTAAAAGAGGTTGCGGAAATGTATCTAGTTTTTATGAGGGTCTCTCACAGTGCAGCGAGATATTAACAAGAATCATAAGATTTGGATCACATTACTATCTTACGACTCACCTACAGCCTTATTATAACCACGCTGGGTATTAAAACTGTTATTTCTATAAATTTAACGTAAGTAACTTCTTCAGTTTTGAGAAATGTTTGAGAGTTTAAAGTGTTTCTATCTGCCTTGCACTACTTTCTAATGTCTTACGAAACAGGGCCTAGAGGCGCAGATAATCTTAACTGCCGCAGAAACTACAATATTATCTGGTTGCAGCAGTGAAGAAAGCCTATTGTGGAGACTGCATTGTTCGTTCTCGAAAAACTAAAACATAAGATATACAAAGACGTTCTGAATTTCGTATTTACGATGCTCATTCGGATCGCGTTTCCTTATATTAACTGTACATTTCGTAAAAAAATATCAGTGAATTAAACAATTTATCAATTTATTTTAATTTGCAAATAGTTTTCAATAAATTGATGAAGATCTTTTATATTTATAAGTGGAATATGTTCAAACTGCTGCTATGGTCCACATGTCTTCGTAATTCTCTGTATCCAGGTTCTGCGATTGTATTTCTAGTATCATGTTTTATTCATGTTTGGGCTTATATTTGGCAACAAACACGATTAATGTAAAGTCATAGCAATTATATGTTACGAATACGATTAAAATTCAGTGATAGTAGAGGTGCCACTGAATTTACCGACCAGGCGTGAGCCAAGTTTTATAGGAGGAAGTTGTATTGATTAAATGTCTGGCAGTGCTTCAAGTAGACACTAAGACCAGAATCTACAGTAATTTCAAAGTCAAATGGAAAGTATAGAGTTCGACCTTTGAAAAAAATATATAATTTAACTTAAGGTCAAGGTTTATATAGTGTATCTGCGACAGGCTTGTAGTAAACTTAGCAGTTCTTGAGCAATTTGTCTTTGATGGTAGCTCAGTAAATTAATGAAAAAAAAAGGGGGGGGGATACAGGTATTCATTTAGTTTTTCAAGTGAGTGAAATAAAGTAACGAGGCAAATATACTGTAACACTTATATACGTTCAAACTGTTAAAATAGACGTGTTATATTTTACTTTAATAAATAAGCTACTGGACAGAGCAGTAAACGAACAATGGTGTATGCTATTCGCGGTGAAATGGTCACTTTTTAAAGCGCTCTCATTTGGAATAATAGTCAAAAACTTTTATTGTAACCTTAGACATTAATTTTAGAGTCCGGTGAAATATAAACACTGAGTTTATTGCTTATATGGCAATGTTAATTATAAAGTGTTGGGAGGATAAAAAAATTGCTGATAGGAAAAAAAGTAATTAGAGCTTTAAAAGTGCTCTCTTTACCATGAACAGCCTACAATAGCTTGATGTTGTACCGTCTAGACGGACAGGCACCGGAAAGAAAAAAAACACCAGTGGGCAGAAATTGAAAGGGTGCGATACAATGTTGCCAACTGCATCAACGTATGTTGGTATGTTTAAGTTACATTGAAAACTATGCCTTAATGGTAGTACAATTTATCACAGGAGCATTTTAATTTATACATTCATCCCACCTGTATGAAATAATGTCTCCTGGTACCTAAACAAAGTGGATACCACATTAAAAGGTCATTAATTGTCTGTTGTGGTTTTTATTCTTGTGATCACAAAAGGGAGTAACTGAATGTAAATGCATGATGCTTGAAAAACATAAAATGTATCGTCAAGCAGTGCCAGTACTGCTGGCGTTCTGGCATGCTCAGGCTCCAATACACTCCTGATCAGCAAATATTCCGGCAGAAAAATATTAAAGGTAATTTCATAACAACTGGTAATACACTGGTCAAAATATGTTTTCCACCACCACGATGTCAGAGTTACTAGGTGGTATTGAATGTTTGTAGAAATAACAACACGTTAAGCACATTAGAAAGAAACTGTAATCACAGAAGACAAAAAGCACACTAGAAGTCGTTATAATAACAAAACACAGGCAAGGGAACAACAACAAAAAAAAGAGGTATAAGCATAGACAAATATACCTAAGACTATACAACTGAGTGACAGTTTGTCTCAACACTTCCCCCCAAACACAACACTCCAAGTGACCCACCGACCCTCACAAAAGATGGTCGAGGTAGACTCTTCGTGAAGACGTCCGCCAGTTGCTCTCCAGAAGGGACATGCTCAAGAATGAACTCCCCATTCGCAAGTTTTTCTCTGACAAAGTGGAACCGCACGTCAATATGATTCGTCCGTCTCTGGAATTCAGGGTTCCTCATCAAACGTATAGCGCTTTGGTTAACCACAAATAAGGTTGGTGGCAGTCCTATGTCTGAAATCTCCCTAAACAGGCGAGCAATCCAAACAATCTCCTTAACTGCCTCACTCACAGCAATATACTCGGCCTCTGTTGTACTAAGAGCTGTAGTTCCTTGTTTTCGACTCAGCCAGGATATGGCAGTTCCAGCAAAAGTAATCACTATTTCAGATCTTGATCGACGGGACTAGCAATCACCAGCAAAAGCCGAGTCAGAGTAACACTTCAATCCTTCCACCACATTACTATTGTAAAGCAAACCATGGTTCTTGGTGCCCGCAAGATATCTGAGTACTCGCTTCACTCCAATCCAATCAGACTCCTTCGGACAGTCAAGAACCTCAGACAAAATGCTTACAGCATATGTCAGGTACGGGCGAGTTGTCATGGCCAGATACAGTAAGCTCCCAATAGCTTCACGATAGGGAGCTCTCCCTTCCAGGGGAGCATCAGGCTCAACAAGGGATCTTCTCTCACAGGGCGTAGAAACCGAATGAGACTCAGTCATATTGAAAATCGAAAGAATATTTTTGGTGTATGATTCCTGATGAACAAATAATCTCCCATCCTTTCTCTTTTCAATCTGCAATCCCAAAAAGCTTTCAAGTCTGCCGGTAGTAATTTTAAATTCTTCTTTTAACGCAGATAAAAATTCATTAATGTCAGGTTCGTCACCCACCAAGAGTCCATCATCCACATATATGGCCACCATAAGTTTTCGACCATTTTTGCATTTCTTGATAAAAAGACAGGGATCAGCTTGGCTTTGATGCAATTGCTGAGCAGACATAAAATTCTCAAAACGTTTATTCCAGCAGCGAGGTGACTGTTTAAGTCCATATAGACTTCTATTCAGTTTGCAAACTCGACCGCTTCCATCTTCAAAACCAATAGGCTGATGCATATAAACTTCTTCCTGCAATGTTCCATAAAGGAATGCTGTTTCGACGTCAAACTGTGCAAGTTCGCACCTTTCAGCAGCTGCAACACTTAGCAATGCTCTCACGGTGTCATAACGTGCCACAGGACTAAAAGTTTGGCTGAAGTCAACCCCAGCTTCCTGGGTATATCCTCGAGCCACGAGGCGAGCCTTGTATCGGTCAACTTCACCATTGGGTTTTCTTTTGATCTTCAGCACCCAACGATTAGACACAACCTTTTTATCCTTTGGTAACTCTACCAAACTCCACATGTTATTTTCGGCCAATGAACCCAGCTCCCTTTCCGTGGCTTGTCTCCATAAATGCTTGTATTTAGACTTAAGAGCATCAGAAAAATTAATTTCTTTATCGGCTATCAAAACATAATTATTTATCAAAAATGGTGGGGCCTGTTTCACCCGAGAGCTCCTTCGAGGACTATCTGTAGCCTCGCCTCTAATTTCCACCTGGGCAAGATCATTATCTTCAAGTGAAGACAGTGAAATAACAGGTCTTGCTGTTCCAACGTCAGATGATGGTTCATCACCTTGACTCCCTGAAACACCATCTAGCACATCACATTTCAANCACATTTCACAAATTTTACTAGTGGGGATTCTTTTTCAAAGATTACATCTCTTGACAAAATTATGGAGCCATCAGTAAAATTCCACAAGCGATAACCATTATGATCACCTGCATATCCCTCAAAAAGACACTGTGTGCTTTTCTTGTCTAACTTTTGTCGCTTGTTTTTGACTATATGCGCATAGCATTTGCTTCCAAAAATTTTTAAGTAATCCATCCTAGGAGGTTTACTTTATGTCCACAGTTCTATGGGCGACTGTGTGCCCTGACCAGTGGGTCCTGTTCTATTCAACACAAAAACCGCTGTATTAACTGCTTCAGCCCACAGCTTTAAGGGCAAATTCTTAGCGTTAATCATGGATCTAGCAGCCTCAACCAGGGTACGATTTCACGCTCCGATGCGCCATTCTGCTGAGGTGTGTACGGAATAGTTTGACGAACACCAATCCCATTGTCATGAAATAGCTTCTTCATTTCGGCATTAATATATTCGCCTCCACCATCACAGAATAATTCCTTTATCGTGTGTCCGGCTGCATTGGCTTCATTAATAAATGTGGAAAAGCATCCACTTACTTCTGATTTACGTTTTAAGAAGAAAACTCTCCTAAATTTAGAATAATCATCTTTAAAACAAAGAAGGTATCGAGAGCCAGCTAATGATTCTTCTTGAAAGGGTCCGCAAATGTCACTATGTATCCATTTCCCGCACTCAGAAGGTCGATCTGTCCGCTCGTGAAAGGGGTCACGATGCTGTTTGCCATAGATACATCCCTCACACAATTCCTCATTCACCTTCACATCTATTCCCATCTGTTTCAAAACACTTCTCACATGTCTCTTATTCTGATGGCAAAGTCTCTCATGCCAAAGTTGAAGTGTTTCCCCAGACGATGCCAAAAGGACAGCTGCAGCCCTCTTAAGTACATGGATTTTCATGTCTAAAGCATAAAGCCCTTCAGATGTTCTTCGGCCAATCAAGAAGTTTTTCCGTTCTTTATTAAACTTACAGCCACTTTTATCAGCATGAAATTGGAATCCTTTATCTAAGGCACGACTGA
>NQII01000155.1:1359231-1378102 GCA_002778355.1 Clitarchus hookeri | reverse complement strand
TTTTTTTTTACTGCCCGTTAATTTTGTTTATCATTCACACGTGGCACGCAGTTGCATTGTTGCTTGATGAACAGCATTTAGTTTGGCTTACGACCTACAACGCCGGCTGGTTTTCCCCTGATTTTGGAAGTGTTGTTGAAAGTCACAGTGAATCGCATGCATATATGTATGTGAACTTTGCACCATGTGTTGTGAGGTCACGTTTATTTATTGTTGGAAACTACAGTGATATTTACCGTTTAAGTTTTGTGAAGTTCCGAAACTCTGCACTAACAATGGCAGCGATAGCTACAGCACACTTGCGATTGCAAGAGACCAAAAATCGTCTGCAAAGAGCCTCCCTGTTGGCTGATTAAGCCCTCGACCCCTCACAACAAAGTTGTTCCAAGCCACCTGCCAGGATCTGCTTTCCATTAAAACAAGTTACGAGGATGATCATCTTCTAATTGAAGAACATGGTGAGAGGACACATTTTTCAAAAAGGTGGAACACAGCAAGCAGCTTGAAAAGTTTGATAATGCTTATTATAAGGTGGTGTGTGTCGCACAGTTGCTAAATCAGATATCAGTTTTATCAGAACAGCTATCAACCACCCAGTCACATGCTCAAGTCGCCCTTCCAGTCATGAAGTTCCCCACATTTTCTGGAGAAATCAAAGGTTAGTTAAATTATTCCAATTTGTTTACTACCTTGATTGGAGATAACAAGGACCTTAGTAATTTGAAGTGTTTCACTTATTTAAAATCTCCGCTTCCTGTAAAACCATTATCTCTTATTCAGTCACTTGATAAGTCACTATTCAATGACCTATGATAATTTTGAAATTGCTTGGAATCTGTTGATTGAACGGATATGATAAAAAACGGGTCATCATGGCAAATCATATAGATCAGGGGTTCCCAAACTTTATCGCTGTATTATATAATATTGAAATGCACTTAATTTAGAAAATCCGCCAAATGTTTACATAAAATTCACTAAATTTCTGCCAAATGTAAAAAAGTGGCATAAATCAAACAAACTTTATTAAAAACAATGATTTAAAATAGAAACGTGCTAGAAATTGTTGAGTTTGACATGTAAAAATCAGAATTTTTAAAATTACATTTTACTTTGCTAAAAATTTTGTTGCCAGCTAAATGTTTTTAAATTTTGCCAAATTAAACAACACTCGCTATCTTGTGTGACAGTTGATATCACCGCATTACTCTTAAAAAAAGTTACTAGCGTAATTTTATCTTAACAGAATTAATAAGTGAAATCATACTGTTCCCCTTTAATGCTTGTAATTTACATCGTTATTTACTGTACTGACCTAAATATTATTTCGTTTCCATTGTGGAACGAGAGTGAAGTTCAAATCCGTTCGTCCATTATGAATGTCTGGTTCTGGTCCGTACCACCNCGTTTCCATTGTGGAACGAGAGTGAAGTTCAAATCCGTTCGTCCATTATGAATGTCTGGTTCTGGTCCGTACCACCACCATTATACATATGTGTTTTATTTGCGCGAATATTCGTTTGCTGACTTGAAACAAAGAAATCGCTGCAATTATTATGTTTTATCCGTTTTTCGACGTAATTTAAAAACAAATAGTGATTGAATTATCAAAAATAAATTACGTGGTTATTAACAATTGCAACGTTTCACGACAACTAGTTGTGTATACAGTAGAGCACCCCTTAACTGGAATTCCCTCGAAGGGAACTCCCCTTATCCAGAACTAATTTTCCAAAAAAAATTCAAACGTCGCAATGTTGTGCCATAACTTTCTCGTGCTCGCAAGAAGTGTTTCGTTGCTCACACCAGACTGTACATGCACGTTAGCTGGTAAACAAGATGCAGCACGATGAAGAGAAAGCCGGCCCAAGTGGCACAGTTACAGCTATGCTGCATAATGACACAAGTGACAGTGACTAATGGCAATGTGCAACACATGCGGTTGGTTTTAGCGGTGAGACTTTCAAAATTTAGCGTTCTAATGTGTTAGTGTAAGTGTACCGTATTTTGGCGTGTATAGACCGCACCAAAAGTTTTTGATAAAAAATTAGTGATAATTAATATTTCAAGTATAGGCCGCACTGAATTTTCGTATTCCCGTAAATATTGCCGGGCCTCATCGTGCTAGTGCGGCAACGTCAAACTAATAAATTTGCCATTGAATGTTATCGTTGCCACGCCGCCTGCTGAAAAGTAGCAACAGCGCAGTATTCCGCGTAAATAAAACTTTTGTATTTATGTCAAAATGCCTCAACACTGCGGTTAAATTGCAGAACATGTACGCCGTGCATAACCCGCCAGCTCAGCTGATTGTTGCCGGGCANCTGCCAGCTCGGCTGGTTGTTGCCGGGCAGACAATGGTGTGGTGCATGTGTGTGTGCGGCGTCACACACAGCTACTGCTGGCTGACTCATTCAACCAGAGAGAGAGAGACAAATAAAAAAGAGGTCGGAGGAGGGAGAAAGAAAAGAAAAGGACCGAGCCAGCTTGCTTTGTGCTGGATGGCTGTTGTTTTTACCGGCAGGAAAAAAAAAGGGGCGGGGGGGTTGAAAGGAAGCACGCAAAGCGAGAGGGTGAAAGAAAAAAGAGAAAAGAAGTGTGCAACCTGAAAGGCGGCTAGAGGTGATACAAAGCAGAACAGTCGAAGACAGGCAGGCTGAAGTATGCTGCGACCCACACGCGTTTAAAACACATAAGCTATTCATTACTTATTATTTTTTTGACTTCCTTAGAAACTAACTTAAAACATTACAACGTATTGTTCGTTGACAAATTTGTGAACATGGTTTAGGGGAGAAAATTTTTTTATGACAATATCTTGTAAATAACACGCACCCCGTCAACACAAACAGCAACATGATATCCAGATCTCGCTTACTCAGGCAGACACGCGCCCTGCAAAGAGATAAGAATCCCCCCCNAGATAAGAATCCACCCCTAGAAGTTAGACAATGAAGGTCATTAACGCAGCGCCGGGAGTTTTATGACTCACATTTCATAAACAGAACGAAGTGTTTTTTTTTAAATGGTTATGTAACTTTAAGGATAAAACTAATAATTTACACTCATAGATTTCTTAAGTTAAAATTATATGCCACATATACACGAGTTCAGAATAAAAATGTGTTATTTTTCACACCATCCCTTTGTATTTCTCACCCATTCTTTGTGGACGCCATCCTGTCCGTCATATTGACTAAACAGATAAATGAACAAAAAGGTGCGTGTTGTTATGTTGTGCGTGATTGTTTTAACGTCGCCGTAATGAACTATATAGTATATACAGTCCATTCTCGTCGTCCCGTATCCAAACAGATTGGTCATCCGGGCAAGATCAAAAAACAATCTCGTGATTTTGTATTTTTTTTTTTACTGCCCGTTAATTTTGTTTATCATTCACACGTGGCACGCAGTTGCATTGTTGCTTGATGAACAGCATTTAGTTTGGCTTACGACCTACAACGCCGGCTGGTTTTCCCCTGATTTTGGAAGTGTTGTTGAAAGTCACAGTGAATCGCATGCATATATGTATGTGAACTTTGCACTATGTGTTGTGAGGTCACGTTTATTTATTGTTGGAAACTACAGTGATATTTACCGTTTAAGTTTTGTGAAGTTCCGAAACTCTGCACTAACAATGGCAGCGATAGCTACAGCACACTTGCGATTGCAAGAGACCAAAAATCGTCTGCAAAGAGCCTCCCTGTTGGCTGATTAAGCCCTCGACCCCTCACAACAAAGTTGTTCCAAGCCACCTGCCAGGATCTGCTTTCCATTAAAACAAGTTACGAGGATGATCATCTTCTAATTGAAGAACATGGTGAGAGGACACATTTTTCAAAAAGGTGGAACACAGCAAGCAGCTTGAAAAGTTTGATAATGCTTATTATAAGGTGGTGTGTGTCGCACAGTTGCTAAATCAGATATCAGTTTTATCAGAACAGCTATCAACCACCCAGTCACATGCTCAAGTCGCCCTTCCAGTCATGAAGTTCCCCACATTTTCTGGAGAAATCAAAGGTTAGTTAAATTATTCCAATTTGTTTACTACCTTGATTGGAGATAACAAGGACCTTAGTAATTTGAAGTGTTTCACTTATTTAAAATCTCCGCTTCCTGTAAAACCATTATCTCTTATTCAGTCACTTGATAAGTCACTATTCAATGACCTATGATAATTTTGAAATTGCTTGGAATCTGTTGATTGAACAGATATGAAAAAAAACGGGTCATCATGGCAAATCATATAGATCAGGGGTTCCCAAACTTTATCGCTGTATTATAAAATATTGAAATGCACTTAATTTAGAAAATCCGCCAAATGTTTACATAAAATTCACTAAATTTCTGCCAAATGTAAAAAAGTGGCATAAATCAAACAAACTTTATTAAAAACAATGATTTAAAATAGAAACGTGCTAGAAATTGTTGAGTTTGACATGTAAAAATCAGAATTTTTAAAATTACATTTTACTTCGCTAAAAATTTTGTTGCCAGCTAAATGTTTTTAAATTTTGCCAAATTAAACAACACTCGCTATCTTGTGTGACAGTTGATATCACCGCATTACTCTTACAAAAAGTTACTAGCGTAATTTTATCTTAACAGAATTAATAAGTGAAATCATACTGTTCCCCTTTAATGCTTGTAATTTACATCGTTATTTACTGTACTGACCTAAATATTATTTTGTTTCCATTGTGGAACGAGAGTGAAGTTCAAATCCGTTCGTCCATTATGAATGTCTGGTTCTGGTCCGTACCACCACCATTATACATATGTGTTTTATTTGCGCGAATATTCGTTTGCTGACTTGAAACAAAGAAATCGCTGCAATTATTATGTTTTATCCGTTTTTCGACGTAATTTAAAAACAAATAGTGATTGAATTATCAAAAATAAATTACGTGGTTATTAACAATTGCAACGTTTCACGACAACTAGTTGTGTATACAGTAGAGCACCCCTTAACTGGAATTCCCTCGAAGGGAACTCCCCTTATCCAGAACTAATTTTCCAAAAAAAATTCAAACGTCGCAATGTTGTGCCATAACTTTCTCGTGCTCGCAAGAAGTGTTTCGTTGCTCACACCAGACTGTACATGCACGTTAGCTGGTAAACAAGATGCAGCACGATGAAGAGAAAGCCGGCCCAAGTGGCACAGTTACAGCTATGCTGCATAATGACACAAGTGACAGTGACTAATGGCAATGTGTAACACATGCGGTTGGTTTTAGCGGTGAGACTTTCAAAATTTAGCGTTCTAATGTGTTAGTGTAAGTGTACCGTATTTTGGCGTGTATAGACCGCACCAAAAGTTTTTGATAAAAAATTAGTGATAATTAATATTTCAAGTATAGGCCGCACTGAATTTTCGTATTCCCGTAAATATTGCCGGGCCTCATCGTGCTAGTGCGGCAACGTCAAACTAATAAATTTGCCATTGAATGTTATCGTTGCCACGCCGCCTGCTGAAAAGTAGCAACAGCGCAGTATTCCGCGTAAATAAAACTTTTGTATTTATGTCAAAATGCCTCAACACTGCGGTTAAATTGCAGAACATGTACGCCGTGCATAACCCGCCAGCTCAGCTGATTGTTGCCGGGCAGACAATGGTGTGGTGCATG
Source organism: Clitarchus hookeri (assembly GCA_002778355.1). NCBI lineage: Eukaryota > Metazoa > Arthropoda > Insecta > Phasmatodea > Phasmatidae > Clitarchus > Clitarchus hookeri. The sequence goes on along the minus strand of NQII01000155.1, from coordinate 1,372,475 downwards.
TGTGCGTGCGGCGTCACACACACACAGATTCTACCAGAGAGAGAGAGAGAGAGAGACAAAAAAAAGAGGTCGGAGGAGGGAGAATGAAAAGAAAAGGACCGAGCCAGCTAGCTTGGTGCTGGATGGCTGTTGTTTTTGCCAGCGGCAGGAAAAAAAAGGGGCGAGGGGTTGAAAAGAAGCACGCAAAGCGAGAGAGTGAAAGAAAAAAGAGAAAAGAAGTGTGCAACCTGAAAGGCGGCTAGAGGTGATACAAAGCAGAACAGTCGAAGACAGGCAGGCTGAAGTATGCTGCGACCCATACGCGTTTAAAACACGTGATAAGCTATTCATTTCTTATTATTTTTTTGACTTCCTTAGAAACTAACTTAAAACATTAGAACGTATTGTTCGTTGACAAATTTCTGAACATGGTTTAGGGGAGAAAATTTTTTTATGACAATATCTCGTAAATAACACGCACCCCGTCAACACAAACAGCAACATGATATCCAGATCTCGCTTACTCAGGCAGACACGCGCCCTGCAAAGAGATAAGAATCCCCCCCTAGAAGTTAGAGAATGAAGGTCATTAACGCAGCGCCGGGAGTTTTATGACTCACATTTCATAAACAGAACGTAGTGTTTTTTTTAAATGGTTATGTAACTTTAAGGATAAAACTAATAATTTACACTCATCGATTTCTTAAGTTAAAATTATATGCCACATATACACGAGTTCAGAATAAAAATGTGTTATTTTTCACACCATCCCACCCTCATTTCCCTCGACCGGAATTTTCCCTCGACCGGAATAGCCCTTCCCCCGACGATTCCGGTTGAGGGGTGCTCTACTGTACTATCATTTGAGGTTAGGGAGTATCTGTTTACCTGCTCTTGGCGCTACAGAATTTTGGTAGTACCAGTTTTAAGATAGTTTTTTCGCAGATAAAAAAAAAGTTCCGAATATATTTTGGTTTTTGACAGAATATCTGATCAATGGATGTAGGTAAATTAATGATTTAAGGGCGTAGCGTACAAGTTTTTTTAACATTGTTTATATAGGATATTGGTTGTGACAATCCAAAAAAATCGACTGATACTGGAAAATGACATAAACGGGTACGCAACAACGAGGTTTCACTGTATTACAATTGCTCCCCCGCCACTTGTAAGCACTTGATCACTCTCACTTGAATTGTTAACTTGCTTATTTAATAAAAATCTTTCCATTTTGCGACCACGACTTTTACAAAAACACAAAGTGACACACTCAAACAAAGCAACCTCCTCTTATCTCGCCTGCATATGTTTTGTACTGAATCGCAGCGATCGGGGAGAGGCCTTTGTGGTGGTTGCGGGGGAGGAGAGGGACGGTGATGTACGAACATGAGCGCTGAACTCACACGACGCTACGGTATCTACTACCTACCGGCAAACGAGCCGAGCGGTGCATGCAGTGCGAGTTGAATATTTTAATCTGTACCTACCAATAAATATAAGGAATTTTAGGATCCGGAAAAGAGAAAACAGGAGTGCCTTGCGGCGCCACGGGGCGCCGTGGCGCACACTTTGGGAACCCCTGATATAGATGCATGTTTGCAAGTTCCTGTGGTGCTACTACAGATGCAGTCCAATCCTTGCGAGGCTTGTTATCTGCTATCATTGAAAATGTAGCTGCTTTGAAGGCATTGAACATACCAGTGGATCAATGGGATATATTGCTGCATATGCTGCTGCTGCATTTGTTGGAGAAACGCATGAACCAGGCATTAAGAAAAACAATGGGAACTAGTGGTTCATGAACTTGGCATTCCTACATTGAGTGACTTTAGAGATTTTCTTGAAAAACACTGCACGTTGAGCGAAGTCATAGTCGGTACATCTCAGAAGTATAGCCAGTCTAAATCAATGAACAATCGCTAAGTGCCTGAGCAGCATCATACTTCATCAGGTAGCTTCTTTGTTAAATCTCTTCCAGAAAAGTTTTGCCTTTGTAAGGATGATTATACCATTCACACATGCTCTGAATTTGTGCAAAAGGACTCTCAGGCACGTTTTTCAATGGCAAAGGACCGACGATTATGTATAAACTGCCTTCAAGCCACTCACCAAGTGAAGAGTTGCCCATCAACCAAATTTTGTCCATTTTGTAACGCTCATCATAACACAATGCTGCATTTTCCATCAGATAAACCCACTACCACAGTGGCACAGTCAGTACAGGATGAAGTGCCTGTTGATACACCCTCTAATGAGGACACCACCCTTACTGTTATGTCTTCCTTTTCCAAAGTTTCGCAGCCATCTGCTGTAATGTTATCCACAGCTATTGCTAATGTTCAGGATGTTTGTGGAAACGACCAGTCTGAGAGTTCTGCTTGACTCTGGCAGCCAAGCCAATTTCATTACTAAATCATGCCTGTCTCGATTAGGTATCAAGCGTCAAAACCTATCAATTCAACTTCATGGACTTGCCCACACCCCGCTTAATGCGGATGAAGTGTTAAATTTTTGTTTGGGAAATTGAAGAACTGCCTGCATTCACAATACCACCAGCCCCATAAGATGTGTTATGTGAAAAGATGTTCATTGAAGGCTGCATTCAAGCTAACACAGGTAGGTACAGTGTAGTCCTACCATTTGAATCTCCCGAGCCAATATTGGGAGATTCAGCATCATCTGCTCTACGCAGTTTTCACTCTTTAGAATGCCGGAGAAGAAAACAACCAGAGGTGAAGGCAGATTACGTTGCCTTCATGCAAGACTACCTGGCTGCCGGACACATGAGCCATGTAAAAGAAGGTGATCTGGGAAGTGTGAACGCATACTATTTTCCACACCATTGTGTGCAAAAGCCAGACCACACTACCACCAAACTATGCGTAGTGTTTAATGCTTCATCAAAAACAGACTTGGGTGTGTCACGATGTCCTTTTAACTGGTCCAAAGTTGCAGACAGATATTGTTCCTGTTTTGCTTAATTTCAGAATTCCACACATTGTTTTCACTGCAGATATTAAGCAAATGTATCGGCAGATCATGATACATCCTGAGAATCGTGACTATCAACGAATCTTTTGGAGAGAGTCAGAGGAGCGACCAGTTGAGATTTATCGGCTTAACACTGTCAGTTACAGGGTCTGCTCAGCTCTGTACATAGCAATTAGGGCAGTGAGACAACTGGCACAAGATGAGATAACCAATTTTCAAGATGCTTCTAAAACACTTCTAATGAGCACATATGTTGTTGATAATGTTACTGGTGCCAATGATGCAGCCACTACCTTCAAGTTTAGACGAGACCTTTAGCAACTGCTGGAATGTGGAGGTTTTCAGCTTCGAAAATTTGCAAGTAATTGTCCAGTTTTTATTGATGACTTGTTACTGCAAGATGTCCATTCTTCTGGTGAAACATACTCTTTTAGCGAAGACTCCTGCATTAAGGTATTAAGCTTACGATGGAGCCCCAACACTGATGCCTTCTCATATAACTTGCAACCCAATCCCCTAGTGTACACAAAACGAGGTATTTTATCAGATATTGCTGACCCATTGGGATAGCTTACACCATTGACATTATTTACAAAACACCTTATTCAGTTACTCTGGCTTGCTCAAGTAGAATGGGATTCCCCAGCACCGCCTGATATAATTGCCACATGGAACAAGTTTCGAACAGAGTTATCTCGCTGTTCAGCCATCTCTATTCAGCGTTGCATCGCCCACAACCTCTCATAAGCAACTTTTGAATTGCATGGATTCGCTGATAGTTCGGAGAAGGGCTACGCTGCTGTTATGTACCTTAGAGCTGCATCTAACTATGGTACAATCACCACTCATTTACTAATGGCAAAAAATGATGTACCGTATTTTATCGCATATAAGTCGCCTGTGCATATAGGTCGCACCATTATTTTCAAAGGCTGTTAAAAAATATATATATTTATCGTTTATAGGTCGCGCTTATTGTTGTTGTAAATCCTGTACAACACGGCCTGCGCCACGGGTAGCTGATGCACGTGACCTTGGCAAAGGTCGTGTGGCAGCTGCGTCATTGCAGGCAAGCGGTGTTGCCAAGCGTACAGCGCAGACACAGTGCGCCGCAAGTTTGTTGGACGTAGTTCGTCTGGAATGTTCTGATATAGCGCTCAAGATGCAGTCTTGACTGCCGGAGTTGATATATTTATTGAAAAAAAGAAATAACTTATAAAGATGTAATTTAATTTGAAGTAATATTTTTATGACAAAAATTTTATCGAGCTTTCATTTGATATATTTCAAGTATTTCTAACGATTTATGTTAAAATCAAAAACCTAACCATTATTACTGCAGTTTATCTTTGTAAGTTTTAAATAAACTTGCAAAATATTGAAAGGCATTTGAATATTTCCGTTACGTAATTCCATTCGCAATCCTTAACAAAAAAAAATACTTTAAAAGAATCAAAAGGAATAAATTTTTGCTCAATAACTGATAATCGATTATTTTCGAAAGCTTTCTGTGGAGTATAAGAGATAGCAGCACATTAGCGTTGGTTCTTGAGTACCAAATGTTAGCCGTGATTTACACGTCTTTCTCTTATATTGTTTTTGCGCCGTTTGTAGTGTTGTTTTGATGTTGTGGCAGTGAAGAAGTGCGACAGTTTCATGATGGAAAAGCGATGTACCTACACCGCAGGTTTCAAAACGAAAGTGATTTTGTTCGCCGAAGAGTTTGGAAATTGGAAATTGAGCCACGGGCCGTGAATTCGGAGTAAATGAAAAGTTAGTGCGGGATTGGAGGAATTTTTCTCACTTATAAGTCGCACCCGGAGTTATCAATAAAATTTTTTTTAATACAATGTGCGACTTACATGCGATAAAATACGGTAGCTCCATCGAAGCGGGTTAACTCTTCGGAGTTGTGTGCCACTGATTTGCTTTCTAGAAGTATACATTTGCTGTTCAACACCCTTACACCTGTCTTACAGTAAGACAGCATATATACTGTCTGATTCATCTGTTGCACTCCCCTGGATAAAGACGTCCCCTCATGTCTGGAAGACATGTGTCGTAAACCGGGTGACTCAGATACAAGAATGCACCTCGGTGGACTGGTGGCATCATGTGGCAAGTGAAGATAATCCTGCTGACTGTGCGTCTGGAGTCCTTACACCATCCACTTTGGTGGTCTGGACCATCGTGGTTGCATCAACCAAAGAGCAAATGGCCGCAAAGCAATCATGTCATTCACAGACCCACTGTTAAAGACAAACACAAAACCCTTGTCCTGTCAGCAATCTTAGAAAAGTCATGCCTTTTGGAATTACTTGAAGTTTCCTCCAAGTTAAAAAAGGTTCAACGAATTGTGTCCATCTGTGTTCGAGTTACAACCGAGGCTAAACTGTTTACGGCCCAGTTTTGCCTGATGAAATGCAGCATGCATTAATGCTCCTTATCAAGACTACACAGAACCAGGCATTTGCAGATGAAATGCAAAGATTGGCTGTCCAGCAACTCTGCTCACCTGCCATAAGAAAATTACCTCCCTTAGTTGATTCAGAAGGAATCCTGCGTGTAGGTGGCAGACTTCCTAATTCAGACTTTGCATATGATGAAAAACATCCGATTCTCCTCCCAAAGTGCAGTCGCCTTGCAGAACATCTAATTGATCAACTCCATGACGATTTCCTTCATCCTGGACCCAGTACAATTCAGTCATTACTGCAACATGAATTTTGGTTACTGGGTGCACGAAATGTTATTCAAGGTCGTCTTTGTAAGTGTATTCGTTGCTTTTGTGCTCGTCCGACAAGTCACAATCCTGCAATGGCAAGCCTTCCAGCCAGTAGTGTGTCCAGCTAAGCCCTTCCTCACCACTGATTATGCTGGGCCAATCTAAATTACTATGGTGCGAACAAGAAAACCTTGCAAAATACAGGCATACGTTTGTATTTTTGCATGATTTGCCAAAAGGCAGTGTATTTAGAGCTTGCTTCTGATTTGTCGTCTGAAATCTTTCTTGCTGCATTCAGACGTTTCATTGCACATCATGGAAATGTACTTTCATAGTGACTGAGGTACAAACTTTGTAGGGGCTAATCATCACTTGTCAAAGCTGCATGAGATCTTGGCTGACAACAACAAGTGTCTTACTGACAAGCTAGCGAATGACAAAATAATTTGGCATTTTAATCAATTATCTGCCCCGAACTTTTGAGGACTCTGGGAGGCAGGCATCAAATCTACTAAGTTTAATTTAAGCAAAATGATAGGCAGTCAGCTAGTCTTATGAGGAAATGTACGCGGTGCTGACTGAATTAGTGACCTAAGTCAATAATTCAATAAATTCATCAGTCTTTCACAAAACGCTGGCATACTGAATACCTGCAACAGCTTCAACCCAGGGATANTAAATTCATCAGTCTTTCACAAAACGCTGGCATACTGAATACCTGCAACAGCTTCAACCCAGGGATAAATGGGAGCAGGATGTTTAGACTTGTGTATTTAATGTGGTGTGCATTATAGACAAACTTCTAAATTTGTTTTTCCTGCCCACTATTTGTGGATGCCAAATTGTCTGCCATATTGACTAAACAGACAAATGAACAAAAAGGTGTTAGTTGTGCGCAATATGGCATCTGCAAGTGTTGTTTTGTTGTGCACTATCATTTTAATGTCGTCGTAATGAACTACACAGTACATAGAGTCTATTCTCATCATCCCGGGCCCAGACAGGTTTATTTACAGTACTAATAAAATAATAATCTTTTTACAAAAATTTTCATTTTTATTGTGATTACTAGTTAAACTTTATTCACAGATAATGCACAGTTCTCATTATACTCAACATGAAGTCTAGTAAAGTTAGAAGTTGTATTTTATTGATGTGCATGTCAGAACCCTTATCTACTGAAATCCTAGAGGTATGGAAATTTTATCACAGTCCCTTGACAAACTGTAGATAGGGAGTCGACTGTATAGTCCTTTTTCTTGAAAACCTTAATACCTCTGTAAGATCAGTACCCCTACTTTTCAAATCGGTTTCCAACAAAAAAAATATGTGAGTGGTAAATTAGTAAATATGGTTTAAACTGCTCTAAAATAAAAATATTTCCACATTTCGTTACATTTAAGGCAATTTTCTATAAAAAGTGAGAAAGAAATTACTAAATTCATTCTGGTTTTCATCACTTTCGTAAAAAAAAAAAAAAAAAACACACACACACACACACAACACGCGCGCGTACCCACGCATGTGCGCGCACACACACACACACACACACAAATTTAAGCAATTATTCACAAAGAAAAAATCGAAATAAAAATGTAGTATCCATTTACTTACTGTCTTTATCTGCATACTTCATTTTAATTTCCTCAGCCTTGTCTTCATCACGCATATTCATACGACTTCGGCTCATAGTTGATTTTCTGTTGAGACTCTCACTGCCAAAACATAAATACACATTCACAAAAATTAACATAGGTACCAAAATACAATGCTGTAACAATAAAAAATGTATTTTAAAAACAGACCACGGGATGAGCATTTACACAGTAATGCAACAGCATAAGTGCCATTGCTACACTGATGCCACAATGTCATAAGTGCAAACCGAATGCATGCAGTGTAGATGACTCAATAAAAGAAAGAAAGAATAAATGAATATAAAAAAAAAACAGATAACAGTAAAGCCTCAACTTTTCTACTTGGTAATGAAAGTACTTTATGATGCAAGTCTTATTTTTAAACCTTTACAACATGTGCTCAGTGAAATTATGGGACAATTAGTAATTTCAGTGAATTAAATTAATATAGACGTAATCACAAAAATATTTAGTATAAAGTGATGATAAAAAATAACTTTCTATGAACATGCACAAATTACATCAAGTAAACCTAAGTAATATGTGATTTGCACTGCTTAATTATTGGTGAGGTTTTCTTTGAAAAAATCACACCACTTACTCTTAACAAATAACAACTGAAGGAAGTTTATTCAAAAGACATTTATTTTTTGAAATAAATTAATATTTCAGTAAGAAATCATCTTTATTTTTTCTGCAAGAAGCACTTGAATATTGACAATATATGTACTTCGTAAATTTGCCACTTGATATTAATAAACATTTTTGGCGACAAGGGCACATAAAGGTTATTTTTAACGCTTGCGTAAAATTTTCAGGTGGCATGGGCATCGTCATTAACCCAGTCTGGCCTTGACACAGCCACGGCTCCCTACTAAGAGGAGATGCTAGGCCACACATGCCACAGCTTACCTTGAAGCCCAAGGTTGGCTCTGCCAACTGATGTCAAAAATTACCTATTTAATCAATGTACGCTGCATAGCTTTTAACAAGTTCACATTCCATTTTCAATAGGTTTTCACAGGAAATTCAGAGGGTTTACTTTCAAAAGATTACTTATTATTACCAAAAAATTACTTATTAAAGCTGCGTAACACGATTCCCCCAACATTACGGTGGAAGAAGGGTGGATGGGATTCACTTCTCTTGGGGCAGTGTGTGATGCCTACTTTTATACCGCAGCCACTTGCCAGACGATGGCTTGCTTCGGCCGCAGCTGGCACGGGACGTATCATATGGCGAGCTCAAGGACAGTCTTTAATATTGCACTAAAGAGAAGGTTTTTTTTACCCCAATTTCGTTCTACTGGGAGTCGTATAGCCTTTAAAATTAATCTCTAGAAGTGCTGATTATCTTAAATAATTCAGATATGCTAAAAATACTTCAAACTTTAAAAAAATGTTTTCAAATGGTATTTTTAATAGAAACTAGTCGTTGAATGTGAAAAGTTTTGTGAATGTCGTTCGTAAGCACGCATGACAAAACTAAATAAAGAAATTTATAGTTAAAAATTGTTGCTGAGAGTTTGCGCAGTCCTCCAAATACAGTGGAAAAACTATCCATCAAACACAGATGGATCAAAAGTCCATGTCCACAGAAATTTTTCTGTGGTCCCGACAAAATTCCTATGAAAATATTGCTAAAAAAAAGTCTGTTTTTCCCGAACTTCGAAATTTAATTTTACCCCATCGATCAAACAAAAATTTCTGTAGCATCGCCGAAAATTACATGCTCCAATCATTTAACAACAAAGTATTAAAAAAATAGTATAAGTATAAACTGTACTCACCATGGCATACAAAGTTCGTATACAGTACACTATGGACATGTGCACAAGTAATACTAATAGACAACACAAATGAAATCAATTTTCAACAAACATTTATTTACGGTCACGTCTCACTGCCCTGCGTTTAATCCTATTTATGTAATTTACCACTTCAAAAATAACCTGTTGTGTATTTCATCACAATGTCATACTTAACTCGTACATTGCAACCAAAAATTATAACAAAAGAATTCTCAGAATACACATCATGTATTTAGAGAGCACGGAAAAAAAACCCCCCGAAAAATGTGGGAATGCAGTACATATGTGTATGAAATATGTACTGTATAAGTACATACAAGTACATGTACAACAAGCAATTGCAATGTTTACAGTGGCACCCATGTTGGTAACGATAAGCAGAGCAACCACAAGAAATAGCGGTGCCGTATTTTTGAGATATTGATTCACTATGCGATGATGTCGACAACACTCCTAAATTTTTCAATTAAATATATTCTCAAGAAAATTATGAATGCATATATGTATAAATGTAACTCTAATAAATATGCCCAGAAAATTAACAAAAAAGGCAACACATTATTAAGGAAACCCTAAACGGATAATACTTTCACTGCGTCGCAGCTATTTCTGTGCATGTGGTTTCAAAAGGTGTTTTTAAATACGGTTGTTATTAAGTTTGAGTGTGAATACCGGAAAACATTACAGTAGATTGTTTGCTTGTGTTTTTTTTACATATAAGGTCAACATTTCCTGTTTCCCTTGAGAACTTTATAACAGGGTTCTACTGTATTATGAATGTTTTCTTTAATATTCCCATTTGCATTGTTTTCTTTCAGTTAAATTTTATAAATAGATAACATAGGCCAATAAATGTGTTCAACATAAGGTTTAATAAGGTTGGGTTCTTTTTATCGACTAGTGTGTCTAGTCCACATCTACAGATTGTCCGCAACTATAGAATTTTTATGTCAGTCCCCTGAAATTCGACGGATAGTTTTCCACTGTACTTGTATGTATGTACTTGTGATTTGGCGAGATCGGCTAAACCCAGACTTGTCATTGTTTACTTTAACCACCATGGCTGCATTTTTGAACTTAATAAATCATGCAAATATTAGTCCAAACTCATTAAAGATGTTAATACATTTTGAAAGTGAAAATGTAGATTTAATTACAAATTATTTTGTGAGAGAAAATGGTGAAAAATGGGGAGGTGCATTATCCCCAAGAAAGAAGATGGAAATATTCTTAAGGTATGTCAGCGACTCCAAAGTGGAGTTGCTATTAAGATTGAATGAAATTTCCTTCTACTGGCTAAGAAATTGCCTGTACCAAGGAAGATTGGAGATCAAAATTTCCCATTTCAACTATAATTGGCGCTCTATCTAGACAGTTCGCATGTACACATTGTGAAGCAACTCAATTTGGAGATGAATATATTAGCTGAAAAGGTAAAACATCAATAAACGTACAGGCAACATGTGATGCTAATGAAAGGATTACATCTTGATGCTCAGTGCCAGAGAGTGTTCACGATGCAAGAATTTACTGTCAAAGTGGTGTACAATAGGTCAAGTGTGGATTTGATGGCAAATTTTGTCTACTAGTTGATAGCAGATATGGTATAACACATTGGCTGCTAACACCATATAATGAGGTAAGAAATTATCAGCAACGCCGTGCTCAAGAAAGAGATATTGAGCATGTTTTCGGCCAAATTAAATGCCGTTTTCCCATCTTAGCCCATCCAGTACGAGTAGCACATGACAAAGTTCCCAAATTAGTCACCAGCTGTGATGTTCTCCATAATACAGCAAAATATTTAAATGATGGTTGAGAATTGTGAAAATAACGAGGACGACTGTTGTGCTGACGTCATAAACTACAATGAAATCAGACTTTGCCGTCGTGGACAGCAAAAACGTAATCGCATAGCGAACTATTTTTAAGTTACAAAAACACTTTTTCAAATGCTACCTCACTGTTTCCTCAGTTTCAGCTCACAGCTTGAATTATTTCTTCTTTTCTTGTGGAATAGAATTATTTTCAGGGTTCTTCGCAGAGTTACATGTTTTGATTGCATCTTGGACCTCATTGGTATTTTGTGTCCTCTTCTGCAGTGCTAGGACCTACTTGATGAAGGACTGTTGTTTTTGAGCCCAACACATAAAGCCCGTGGCNGTGTCCTCTTCTGCAGTGCTAGGACCTACTTGATGAAGGACTGTTGTTTTTGAGCCCAACACATAAAGCCCGTGGCATTTTACAAAACACAGGATTTTCATTCGATTCCAGGATTTGTAGAAAGTCTTTTCCCCATGACATCAGTTTGATGGGCTTGCTGCCAGCTTCATTTATATCACTTTTTTTCTTGATAACAGTTTTTATGATCATTTTTTTTTATTTGAGCTACTATCGATTCTTTCCCCGTATTGCTCGCAAAAACCTTTCCCCTTGCTTTTTCTTTAGCAATCGTGATTTTCGGCAGCATTAATACAACAGTATTATCTTGTAACAAAGCTACAAACAAAGCCCTATTGTAACATCCACCAATGGTGCATTCAACAAATTAATTCATAACAAATGCCACATCACTTCAGGTAATTACCATTAGATAAATAAACAGCTGTTCAGAAGTCTCACAAGTGGCATTTGCCATCAGAGCATCGCCACATCTGCAGCGAGTACTCTTCAAATGAATACATACTCACAAAGAATTTACTTGCGAGTGAATTAACCAAAGTGTAAAGCACGTAACATCCCATTCTTATGTTTGGGGGCTAACAACTTCGATTTACATAGAATTTTGAATTACGAAGTTTTACTGTAGTACAGTGCTCAAGAAGAGAAGAAGAGAATTATAACCATATGTAGCCTTAATAAATGCAACAAATTTAATTTTTCTGTTTTTTTTTTGTAAGGGTTGTGCAAATATTCAGTACAGTGAAACAAAAATGTAAAATGACAACTTTAATTTTCTTGTCAGTAAGAAATTTGGTTACCGAAAGTTGTAACGAAATGAAAATTCTAGATTTCGATGAATTTACCCCATGGTAAGTACTCCATATCCTACATTTTTGGTTTGATTTTGCAACAAATTTGTAATAATGAATAACTTGCTAAAATAATATGGAATTCATTAATCTTTTGTTAAGGCTGAGATCTAATGACATTTTTCATTTTCGTTTCAGTTTCACGAAAGTTCACAACATATCTTTCATTTTCGTTTCGTGAGAAAGAAGTCACATTCGCACATCATTATTTTTTTTCGACCAAATTTTAAACAGTTCCTGGGAAAAGGGTTGTTACTTCGAGAGGGTTGCTATTTCCGGGGATGTAAAATCGAGAGTTGACTGTAATCTGATGGCAATGTTTTTCCTTCGAAATAATCTAAGTTTTCTGGACCAAAAGAAAACTAGGAAGTTGAGTGTTCATGTTTGCACAATTTTGTCGAGTACCTACTTTCTCTGCAAGCTAAAAACTTCCAGTTGGAGAGTTGCTCTGCAGAATGAGGAGAACTGCCATCATTAATTTGCTAAGTGAAGGGTTCTTTATTGTTCCAGATGCATTTATGACATTTGTGATTTCAAACCATCTTTTGTCAGTCTGATGTTTAAAGTAAATGAATCAAATTGAAAACGACTGAACTCACTTTCTAATAACTTTCAGAAACAGAATCTTTGCAAATTGATTAACCATATATTCACCAGGTGAAAAGCTTGTTTCTTCGCCCAAACACATATACAATTTCAGCATACTCTAAAAACTGTTCCTTGATTTACCACCTTTTTAAAATGTAATGACACATTTTTATATAACATAATAAGACATAGGTATGGTCCATACCGTATAAGAAGGCCACTTTATGACAGTCAGTGAGTGGCAATTGACTAATACGAAACAAACAAAGTGCCATTTAGAAAATCCTGTATCAGCTGATGCACGAACGAACAAAAGTTAATATTATGTTGGCTATTCTGAGTGCACTGCCAACGCACATCAGACAAGCAGAAAATACGCGATAAGAAAGAGTTCCAAGTTTAATTAATACATTTTATTTTATGTGATCACAAAACAGTGGTTGTTAGTGTTAAAAACTAAACTTCGTGATAATGTAGTTATG
>NQII01000155.1:1309949-1357476 GCA_002778355.1 Clitarchus hookeri | reverse complement strand
CAGATCTTCCTCCGACTGTATGGGTGCGTCACACACCAGAGCCTTGATGAACCCTTACAGGAAAAAGTCTAGCAGATTAATGTCAGGAGAGCGTACTGGCCACCCAACAGCCTTGCCTCTTCCAATACACTGTGCTGGAAATTTCATGTTGAGGTGATCATGTAGAGCTCTTGTGGAATGTGGAGGGGCACCGTCGTGTTACCGCCACATACGTTGCCAGACCGCGAGTGGCACATCCTCGAGGAAATCTGGCAATGTAAATTGCAGAAATTGCCTGTACATGTGCCCAGCCAATTGTTGCTGCATCAAGTACAGCCCAATGTGATGATCTGCAATTTTTATTTTTCTTCCCCACCTTGCTGAAAATATTTTTGCACTCTCATATTACTGTGACGAATGGCTAAAACACCTAGCATAACATGAGCCAAACTATTAAAACTGAACCCCGACATCTGCTTTAATCCCCTGACCAATTAATGACACCTCAGTACCAATATTTTTTTGCTCTGTTCTACTCTGAGATGGCTTCTACTTGAAAGGAAAAAAATAATAAATGTGATTCCAACACATCCATTTCACTATCTTGACTTTCTTTAAATATTAAAATATTTTACACAATTCTTTGCTCTAGAAAATAATGCATGATTTATAGAGTGAATGCATGCTATTTCTGAAAAACAATTATGAAGAATACAGTCACACGCGGCCAGCAATGTAATATTTCCTCACACAAACGTTAACAACTTGATCTTTTAAGCATCCAGTCTGCATACTGTTTTGACTACAGCATTACCAATCACAAAATCAATATCACTTTTCTGATTGTTGGAAATGTCATTACCACATTTGTTTAAAGATGATACATGCACACACTATGCAGGATTTTCTGTCTCTTTCAAGTGAATATTTTTCTTCTTGTGGCAAACTTGAGAATTTTCCCACAGTTCCTGAACTTCTCAACTTTGGAATTTTGTAGCTCTGAAATGGGAAATGACTTTCACTTGAAAATTTGGGCCAACACAATGCCATGAAAAAATGTTTATTGGCTGCAATCGCTCCACTAGCCACTTTCACAAAGAAAGCCATTGTATGCTTACGTGTTTCAGCATTTTTCTAGCACTTTAATCATAGAGTGTATCGTATGGTGATAAGTTTCACATGCAAACTATGCTCAATTTGTCAGATTACAGTAATTTTTATTCAAGCATAACTATATTAATATCTCTTACCAATTTCATTACTGGGAAACATTTTACTACTAAAAAGTCTTACATGATTATCACATGTCAGTGGAGAATTATGATTGACAATAAAGGAAGAGAAAAAATATTCTGCTCGTGTTACAATGTAGTAACTCTTAACCACATTTAGCTTCTCGTTGGAACACCAACACATTTTAAATTTTCATTGAGTGTTTTTATTACAGTATGTTTAAAACATCTCAACTTCCACTGCACGAAACTGTACAATTAGAATAGCACATGCTACAAATGCAAAAATGCTGCCTTCACTAATCAATATTGTTAGAAGTTAATTGTATTAAGTGCACAAAGACCTTGTGATGTTGAACATTTCGAGTTTTCCGCGCGACGAGCAATGGAAGAGTTGTATCTTACTGCTGTGGCCAAAAAAGGGACTGAGGAAGTCGTTCGGAGTCATCATGGTAGTAGGTCGTGAATTGTGAACGCACATATTCCAAAAATTAGTATATTTAGTAAATAAAACCCAAAACAGTCCACTATACAAACATTTGGTCATTCAGGGATAAATCATACTGTTCTCCATTTGTTATAGTGTTCATTCTTTGTTATTACGCTTGTGGAACTACGTGTCCTTAGCCTCATTGAGTAGAGGGCATACACAATAAAACTTTACTTTGGGATATGTACTGTTCATGTGCACTTCTGGAGTGGCAGTTGAATCGTGGAATTTTGTAAGAAAACAGTGTAAAAGCACTACAGGATGTGGTAGATTGCTACTGGCAGGCTACTATAGTAGAACTTCGAAGTAACGAACATGTAGGTAACGAAAACCGTGATCTAAAGTAGACTTTATCAGGGCCTGTCAAAAAATCCCAAAAATTAATGAAAATATCCTTGCTAACATGGAATAAATTGCAATGAAAACCTAATAAAATCACATTCACTGGCCTATGGCAATGATGTGTAGGTATTTCTCAGTAGGTACCCCTAAACCATCCGCCAAAACATAAAAATAAAATGTTAAAATCAGTTTAAAACTACGGTGGCGGTGATTTGAGTAGGTGTGTGCATGCCTAGCGAGTTAGACTTTGCACGACATATGAGGTCACAAAGGGCTGCTTCATTCTTCACCCCTCCTAACCAACAGTGACATTCCTCCACCAGCCCTGGCTACCATCCAACCACAGGTACATAGCAACAGCGGTAGCCAACAACACGCATGCGTTAGAGATATTCCGTTTCCTTCCCATGAGCACCTTTTATTTTGTGACCACGTCATGTTCGTTAGAATTTGCGTGCAGTGATTGACTTCAAAATACATTTTTCAATAGTGCTGTTATAAATAACTTCGATTTTTGGCTTTTCTTCTTAGATTTTGATACCGGATTATGATTGGTATCGACTGATATTGCCTGTTGACAACCTGCTTATGCTATTTTCTTTTATTGAAATATTACCTTATTTACTGTTTTGGATTTCAGTTTTGAGCTTTTTATTCACGACTCATTTATGTTTTTTTGTCTTCGACTTTGGATGCAACCCGCCTCGCTTCTGTCGCACGCGACGCAGTTGCCCTTGAAAAGTAGGTCACATCCTTCACACCAGCTGTGCGCATGAATGTCGGCTGACTTTACATGTGCTGCTACGGGCTATCAGTGTTGAATAAATGAAGGCATAATTGTCGTGTAGCTAAATTGTTTATTTATTTCAATTTAGTGAAGTTGGCCTTCCCACTGGCTAAAATGTATGCTGGAAAAATATGCATCCATAGTAGCACAATGTTGTGGTGTTAAGGAGAGATCCACGGCCTTGTGAGATGTATATTTCTATCTGAAAGACTTTGCTTATTGAAATAAATTTTTGTACGAAAATGCTTTTGCACTCATAAGGTAAGTAGCGCACAACATTTGAACTTTTTCCTTGTTAACGTGAGGTCATTTATGGTCTTATTGTAATACATGTTTATTCAGAAGACTTAATAAATTAACATTTTGTTACAACATCCTAATTTTGTGCAAAAAGGCCTTTGGAAACTGATTTTTCTCTTGTAAAAGCAAAGCGGTGCACAACGTTTAAACTTAAAATTTTAGTTAACTGCAGATCGTTTATGGTTTTGTGGGGTAACATTTCATTTGCAGAACATCTGCCTAGTGAATAACATTAGTATCTAATTTAAATAGTGTTATTTTGCACAATCAATGTCTAAATGCGAAAAAACACGGTATTGGGGCGTTAAAATAGGTAAATTTGAATTTAACGAAACAGCGAAACAGAAAACCGTGACATTTTGTTAAATTGGGGTTCTACTGTATTATAACGTGTGGGGTTTGTTGCACACCCCTAATCTACACACTGGCTCTTGCTGCAATGTGGTACCCTTTAGTTGGGTTGTGATTTCACATTTTGTGTTGCAGTTGGTCAGTTACGGCGATATTACAGTAACTTGGAAATACCTTCGTTGTGTTGAGTATACTATTTGTTAAAATAAAGTAATTTTTTGTAATGTGTATTGTTGCCTCGTAAGCCATGGCAGAGTGGTAGTCAGCCCTGGTGCATTTATGCCTTGCTGAAGGCTGCGTAAAACGTGTGCTTGAACTGGTGCGCGTGCTGAGCGTAGACCCTTCTAAGAGTTACCTAAAGTTCGTGAAGGTTTTCTGCAGATTTCTTTTTCGTGGAGCGTGACACCCACATGAACTACTTCAATATTTTGAGGTTATGGCAATGCATATCCTAGAGGAATCAGAGGTATAAATTTTCAAATGCTGGAAAAACCGAGTTTTTACTTGCACCTAGTTAAAAAAAAGAAGCATTTTCCCATTTATTATATAAACCTACACGCAATTTTAATATGTGTAAAATAGAATCTTCAATAAATAATGCCAATTTCAGTTCACAAAATTTTTTGTGGATCCCAGGAAGCACAAATAAAAATACCACTCATTCGTTTGTACTAATAATTGCAGGCACGTTAAAATAAACACAGTGGAGGCAGAGTATTCAAAGATATATAGTTAACGAGTATGTAAATATATGGTGCCGCAATGTAAAGGAAGGGCCAAATGCTTTGAGCTCTATCATAACATTAAAGGGAAATTCAACTCGTTTATAATTATTGGTTGTAAAATCATGTTGCTCTTGTGTGGTGTAAGCAAAAAATGGCAAACAGATCCTCACTTATAGCAGTTAGGTGTTGTTTTCTAAATATATTTAAATGTGTGCGAAATCTATACAGTTGTTCGAGTCTATTACGATGTTGTGTTTGAATTACTTCCCATATTTCACTTGGCATGAAACGGAACACAACTGATTTAGATACAAATTTTTTTGTCTGTCAAGCTTTAGGAATTTAATTTTGCACATGTTTAGCTGTACAATTTACAAACTCCTATTAAGTTTATACACTTCACGAACGTTACATTGGACCGTAATGNTATACACTTCACGAACGTTACATTGGACCGTAATGTAAATTAACAGGATTGTCTTAAGGTAAAAGTCGCTCATGGGCAAATACTGGATACCACCCGCCCCCCAATCCCTTTTTGTCCCCTTTTTTTAACAACATTCGCAGGCAACGCACAAAAGAATCAAAAACTTATACATTCATTCACTCATTTATTTATCATTCCACAGAGCAAATACATGCTATAGAAATTGTCAGATATTACAAAATAAAGATCTTATTATCAGATATACAAGAAATATTAAATAAAATTAAACAATAATAATGTTAATCAGAAGCAAAACGTACATGCAANATATTGCTGATACAAACTTACCGATATTGCAGATACCAATACCGATACTGCCTTGACAAGGAAAAATAACATTATTGCAAGTTTCAAAAAATAAAAACTAATTTTTTAAAATTTACCTAAATAAAATTCTAATTGTCTTAGTTTTTATTTTTTCAGTGATAGGCCTAACTATTATGATAAATATAAATCTAGGAACCACAAATTAAGCTTAAGCATATTTGTAAGACAAAAATTACCTCCAAAAGCATGTCATTAATCAATGAAACTCTTAAAAAAACATAACACTTCAAATGGTGCGTACATTCAATGTGCTGTTTTAAGTTTGCGGTACTATAGAACCTTGATGATGTACCACCTCTCGAAACCAAACATTTGCAAATATTGTAAACAGATTTGCATTCTTGCGTGTTGCTTACGGTACAAAGAAATTCCACAAATCACTTTTTCTTCCAGCCATATCATTTGTTTATTGCTGGCAAACGTAAAAAATTTCACCACGTTCGAACCCTAACCTAAATTCATCATTTTACTACAGCAACAGCAAACAAACCAACAAAACAAACAAAAAATAGGAAAACTGTCGGAATGGCGCCGCTAGGCGGCAGTAATGTGCAGCATATAACCAACATTACAAGATTATATAAGTTTTTTTTTATGTGTCGCCGTGTTTGCGGCTTGTCGTGAAACAATTAAGACAAAATATTTTTGGAGGTAATCGTAAATATTAATTATTGTTAATATTATATATGTGTTAGGCTGATCAAATGTTAAGATTTGTTTATGCTGCAAGCTTGCCTCCGTAGATAAAATTCAGTAAATGCAAATGGTGGCTACTATTGTTTTGTTGTATACATGTTTCATAAACAATCATGAAAAACGTGCCTAATTTTGCTTTGAAAATAAACACAGCCAGTTGGGTTCTTTAGTAAAAACCAATTTTTAAATAGTGATTATTTTAATAAATCCAAATAGCGAGCAAAGCACTCCAATTATGGCAAGTTGAAAACAGTGTCATCTTAGATTCTTAGGGCAAAATATTGGTTATAATATCGGTGATTTAAAAATGAATTGCGCACAATTCCAATAATTACGATATCTGCCGGTTTCGATACATCGGTATGGTCCGTACGGTATAAGAAGGCCACTTTCTGACAGTCAGTGAGTGGCAACTTGACGTATATGAAACAAACAAAGTGCCAGTTACAAAATCCTGTTATCAGCGCGATGCACGAACGAACGAAAGTTAAAATTACGTTGGCTATTCTGAGTGCACTGCAGATGCACATCACAAAAGCAGAAAATGCGCGGATAAGAAAGAGTTCCTACATTTNCGAACGAACGAAAGTTAAAATTACGTTGGCTATTCTGAGTGCACTGCAGATGCACATCACAAAAGCAGAAAATGCGCGGATAAGAAAGAGTTCCTACATTTACTAATACATTTTATTTTACAAGGTCACAAAACAAAGGTTGTTAGTGCTAAANGTCAGTGAGTGGCAACTTGACGTATATGAAACAAACAAAGTGCCAGTTACAAAATCCTGTTATCAGCGCGATGCACAAACGAACGAAAGTTAAAATTACGTTGGCTATTTTGAGTGCACTGCAGATGCACATCACAAAAGCAGAAAATGCGCANAACGAAAGTTAAAATTACGTTGGCTATTCTGAGTGCACTGCAGATGCACATCACAAAAGCAGAAAATGCGCGGATAAGAAAGAGTTCCTACATTTACTAATACATTTTATTTTACAAGGTCACAAAACAAAGGTTGTTAGTGCTAAAAACTAAACTTCATTATAATGTGGTTATGTATAGGTGTTCAAAATGAAATGTACAATAGAACGATACGACGTGGAAAAGTTTTCTGAAGTTGTGCTAACTTCAGAAAGCTTCTTCACGTCGTATCATCATCTCCAACATTGCTGTCAACACGTCCTTGATATTAATTCGAAAAGCATACAGAATATTGCATAATATTGTTGAATTATTTTTTCTAATAATTTGACGAAACGACACGAATTTGAAATATATTTTGAGTCCGTAGCATAACAACTATCAACTTTAAAAAATACGCTATCCGTTGACCAAAAACAGGGGCTCAAACTTTGCCGTGACGTGCTGGGCGCGCCATCTCTCGGATATTATGCGAGGTAATACCAGCCAGAAATGAACCGCTTTCCTGCGCGATATATAACAAATTTACAAACAGATGCCAATAGTTATATTTTTCCACGAGCTCTGCATAATTTTTAAAGTAACATATATTTCATATACAACGATTTGGAGTAGAACTAATTTATATTCAGCCGGTAATTGTTAGTCTAAGTAAATTATACGCCATATTGTTCTCTCGAAACCCGTCTCCTTGTTTGTAGAAAGTGAGACGCGTGAACAGTTTTTAAGCAATTCTAACGTTATTCCATGTCACATATTTCCAACTCGAATATATTAGCTATAACACCCAAAGTGTGATAATAGATACAACAGACCGTCTCGCAAATGTTAACCCAAATTCACTTTCTCGGACAAATTAAAAAAAAAGAGTTAGCAAATATTGAATTTTTTTGCAACATTTTATATTTTTACTTTTAAAACGTACTTACTTTTTTTTAGACAGATGTCAGTCTAAAAATATCTTAAAATTTGTTTAGCATTACAGTACAATGGCAAGTGGATTANTAGACAGATGTCAGTCTAAAAATATCTTAAAATTTGTTTAGCATTACAGTACAATGGCAAGTGGATTAGCTGACATGTTGATAAAAAATACAGCCCCGACTTGACGGACCAGCTGATGGCGGAATGATACGTAGTCAGATGTAAAAAANCCAATAGTTATATTTTTCCACGAGCTCTGCATAATTTTTAAAGTAACATATATTTCATATACAACGATTTGGAGAAGAACTAATTTATATTCTGCCGGTAATTGTTAGTCTAAGTAAATTATACGCCATATTGTTCTCTCGAAACCCGTCTCCATATATTAGCTATAACACCCAAAGTGTGATAATAGATACAACAGACCGTCTCGCAAATGTTAACCCAAATTCACTTTCTCGGACAAATTAAAAAAAGAGTTAGCAAATATTGAATTTTTTTGCAACATTTTATATTTTTACTTTTAAAACATACTTATTTTTTTTAGACAGATGTCAGTCTAAAAATATCTTAAAATTTGTTTAGCATTACAGTACAATGGCAAGTGGATTAGCTGACATCATGTTGATAAAAAATACAGCCCCGACTTGACGGACCAGCTGATGGCGGAATGATACGTAGTCAGATGTAAAAAAGTGGCACTACTTTCACAGACCTGTCAGAAAGTGGCCTTCTTATACAGTATGGACTATACCGGTATCGGCTCAGTCCTACCCTAAGTTATACACTTTATCAATGAGTAGCTTGTGATCAAAAATGTTGAATGCTTTACACAAATCTAAGAGCAGCCCCAGATATGTCTTTGCATTCTGTTCAACAAATTCACCAATGACTGACTCAAGTATTCTTACTCTTGACGCATGATGCTGTACTGACATAACACGACTTCGCCTCATCTTCACATGTCATCACGTCACCCCAGGCAAGGTTTGACCACTAGGATGACCCACTACCAGAGACAACCAGCACGCCCCTAGGCAAAGAGCACCCACAGAAATGGCAGTCAATACCATCTTCACCTTTATGTCAGAGGTCAGTCACGCCACCCCACGCGTGTGTTAGAAGCCAGCCAAGAAGCACAGCACTGCCCCTAAGCTCGCGGGAGCAACGCAACCTGCATACGAGTAAAACCGCACTTCCAGTCTTCCCCAAGAGACAGCGGCCTTCGCCGCTAAGGTAGGAGCACCAGCCCAAAGATACATGACCAGCAGAAGGGCCTGCAGCCGGCCGTCCATATAGGCGAGCACACAGCCAGTGTCTCGCCAGTTGATACTCAGCAGCTTGCTCCACCACCTCATGTGCTGGAGCTCTCTGCTACTACCACCTTCCTCACAAAGGACCACCACTACCTTAAAGACATTTTTCAGACCTTCAACCTCCGAAGAACTCTTCAGCCCCCGTTACACTTNTCTCTGCTACTACCGCCTTCCTCACAAAGGACCACCACTACCTTAAAGACATTTTTCAGACCTTCAACCTCCGAAGAACTCTTCAGCCCCAGTTACACTCACTACCATTATTGTAGTGACATCCGAGTCCCTTCTGCACAACAGCATTAGAGTTAGTTAGGGTCAGTTAGTATCATAGCAACCTAGCCACATCTACTCTCGTATAGTTTCGACCCAGATTCCCCTTCACCTGATATTACTGTAGTTTACTTGCATTACAGTTCGTTGTTATTTAAGAGTAAGTACGGGTCACCGTATCTATTCCACACAGAAATAAAAACGTGATTTTGCCTAACCTCCAAGTATTTTTTTCTAAGGTGACAGTGACTGTAATCCCAAGTATATGTCAGACCACCAAGGAAAAGCACGGGACCGCGTCACAGAAACCCTCTTTTCCAAACCTAGAGTAGGACTGCGGGCTCCTTTGGCCAGGTGCATGTACGTCTCAAATATACACATAAGACCGGCCAACCATATTATGGATCAGGTACGGCAAGGTACCTGATGCACACATACGGTACAGCCACAACCACTATAAACTCAATCCACGACACGGCTAGTCAGTCAGCCCAGCCGCGTCACTCCATCCACCACGTTACTTTTACTGGAAGGAGTGATAAGACTCGTACTGGAGGTCTGACCCCTTTTAGACTACACCCACGACATGACTGGACAATCAGATCAGCCTAGTGCTCCTTTCATAGCGTTATTTTCGCTGGATGGAGTAATTGGACTGACTCTTTTGAGTGGCCCAGCCACGACTGGCTTTATACCTAGCTAGGGATCTTCGTCGTCGCCTGCTCTTCCTTAGTGTGGCGACCTTAGTTCCTACCTCTATGCCATACACCCATAGGAGTGGTGCAAAGTGGAGAGCTAAGAGTCTAGCGTGAACTGCCATCCAGTGCCAACTTCCCTCTGCAGTCTAACCCCATGGGAAAGAGCTCAAGCCGCACGCCAACTGGAGAGGCCTCACCTCCCAGTTCCCCCACCTTCCTCTTTCAGCCATCCCACAAGACTGCCGGTGAGCCGCATCCTATCGTTGAGAGATTTCGCCAAGGACTTCCTGTATCACTGGGAATAGCCAAACCAGTGGTTCAGACCCAGCAGGACCAGCAGCCCTCCGTGGGATCCTACCAGCACCATCAGCCGCAGTACCACCTTCGCCCAAGGACTGGGACCAACACCAGCAGCAACAGCGGCCGAGTCAGGAGCTACCCAGGGACACACCTACTACATGTAAATCAGTGTGTATGCAAACCAATAGTGCGAAGAACTGCTCAGCCCACACCTGACTTTGTGCTGTGTCGTCAAGTCACGCGCCCCAGGTTATACACTGGCCGGGGGCCAGTCAGCAGCCAATAAAGTCAATCCAGTTAGCCCGTGTGCCTGACCAGAACATTAAAACGTTGCCCGACCATGACGACGTCATCAGTCAACCGACATCACGCGTCACCCGTCACGAAACCATGTTGAGATGCAGAGAGTAGATTATACTTGGGTAACTGACTATTCTATTATTTATTATGGATTAAAATNTATACTGGCCGGGGGCCAGTCAGCAGCCAATAAAGTCAATCCAGTTAGCCCGTGTGCCTGACCAGAACATTAAAACATTGCCCGACCATGACGACGTCATCAGTCAACCGACATCACGCGTCACCCGTCATGAAACCATGTTGAGATGCAGAGAGTAGATTATACTTGGGTAACTGACTATTCTATTATTTATTATGGATTAAAATATTTTAGAGAAGGAACTTAGAAGTGAGATAGGCCTATAATTTTAATACGTAAAGTGAAACAAAATATTAATAAAAATATGCAGCTTTACTTACCAAAACAATAAAGAATTCAGAATGACTGATTTACTCCTTACAAAGCAAATTACATAACCACAAGTATGCAGATAACTTTTTTAAATTAGTCAAGTTGTTGCATTAAGAGATTTGGGCGGCTATTATAAACAAGGTCTTGAGAGCTGATTTTAAATTAGTAATTATTAAAATTTTAGTGTAATGAATACACTAAAAATAATAAGGATTCACAGTCCACTCACAATATAATCTTGTCCTCATTCAATTAAAAGTCCACTTTCCACGATTTTACTGCTGCAAATTTGTANAAGTCCACTTTCCACGATTTTACTGCAGCAAATTTGTCAATTAAATTGTCAAATGAAATTGTATCCAGCAATGCAACATTTATAGCAAAAGAAGCCATCCCCGAAAGTCTCTCTTCACTTTCTGAATTTCTAAGAAGTTCTTCACCCTTCTCATAACTGAGAGGAAACGTTCAGATCTTGCATTGGTAGAAGGGATACACAAATATATCCAGCAGAAAGTGTCTATTTGGATAAATAGCAATTAGGCCCTTGCTTCTAACAGTTTTTAGTAAATTCCCAGGTGATTCTTCATCTAGTTTTATTTCTTTAAGAAACACCAGGAAATTGACATACTCTTCAATGAATTCACTATCCACATAATAAAGATATGATTCAACAGCTTTCCTTGCATATTCTCTAATATCATGAAGTGACATGAAAGATAATTGACTAAGAAAGCCAAATCTTAAGTGGAAATTTGAATATGGAGATATTCTGCATGAAACAGTTTATCTATGGTAAACCAAAATATTTTTATCTTGACTTCTTTCCTACAGTCAAAAATTGTGCCACTGTCTCTATTGATGTCATCGCACTGCAGCGTTCTCCTCTTGACTTTTTTTCTTGTATCTTCGTACTCTTCACATCCAGATAATTTTTCCCCCTTCAGATTCATAGAAGTAAAATCTGTCTCGGAGCCCTTCCACATAACTCTTTAGTGAACTATACATCAGGACTACGTCATTCAAACTAGCAGTAATATTTTGAAAACCCTTGCTCACTTTATTAAACCACTCTAGAATTTCTGTCCAAAATTTTGTCAATATCCCGGTTTCCAAATTAACAAATGTAGCGCACGAACCTTCAGTCTCAGCTTGTGTTTCCCGTTTTTCACAAGGGTTGCTGGCAATTTTAGTGGCAGCTGAATGAGAAGCATGGTAGGATGTTGTCAGTGCTGTGTGTGCATCATGTCTTGCAGACCACCATGTTGTTGACAAGGCCTTCAGCAGTAACTTGATTGATATCAACATTACTTGTTTTAATTTACTTTGGAGAATTTTCCATCTGCCTGTCGACTGACCAAAGAAAACATACACTTTTCGCACGAACATAAAGCAGCTCATGCTCCCACCACATTCAAAGAATGTGCAGCGCATGGCACGAAAAATGCCAGCGTATTGTGCAATTTGATTTTGGCTTGTAGTCCTCCATAAACACGTGCCATGTTAGCAGCATTGTCATAAGACTGTCCTTTGCAGTCTTTAATATCAATCTTAAAATCTGAAAGAAGTTTCAGTACAGTTATTTACTGTGAGCACTGTGGCCAAACTGGGGTATAAACATGACGAATCTTTTTGTAGATCGCCTCTCTCTGAAACTATTTGTACAATGAATGCAAATTGATCACAGTGAGTAATAAAAGCAGAAGAATATACAGAAATTGAGTAATATTTAATGACCTTCAGTTCAGCAAATAATTTGTTCTCCACTTGTTGTAGCATTAACTGAATGAATTCATTACATATGTTTTTAGACAAGTAAATAACATGGCCTTTTCGTGGGTTACCGTAAGTAACTAAATGAGTCCTTAAAAAAGGATCATACTCTGAAATCAAATCCAGAAGTACCAGGAAGTTCCCGCTGTTATTTGATCGAACAGTTTCACGGGACCATTAAAAAAACCACGCTGCTATTCCCGGGAAATTTGATAATGCTCATGACTATGAAAAATCTGTTTCCAGTACAAAACACGTTTAAAGTATTACTTGTGAAGCTTAGAATCTACTTTACTGAACACTTTCTCTAGAGACATAAGTTTTCACATCAGTCATATGCTCATAGCTTCACTCATGTTCACTGAAACGACTTTCACATTTACAATCATTGAATCTTGTACGAAACATACCCAAATGTTTGTTTCAGTTTCACAAAAATTTTTACAAGGAAAACAAAACAATTTACCATCACTCTCTGAAGATCGTAGCCACTCCCTCTTTATAGATTCACCGTGTGAAAAATATTGCCTTGGTAGCTTATTTTCAAACTGTTCCATACACACACTTAAGAGTTTTTGAAATCCAGTTCATTAAGATTTTCTTAAGCGGGAATGTTTCTGATAATAAGAACTATATTATCTTTATTTAAGGGAGGCCATTCAGCTGGGTCTGAGAAGTCAACACCAGTATGGTTACCACATTCAGAAACGTATAGTTGTCCACTCTGTAGTTGATGGGATGAGTTCTACTCCGTTAACAAGTCATTGTTTCTTCTCTCCCGGAAACTATCGAACAAGAGTTCGCAGTCTCAATAATACCAACTATGGTTTAATCTAGTAGCAAGGAATCCTCAGCGGAAGGTTAATGAGTAGTCTGTGGTTTAAAAAAATATGTCCAATTTCGACACCTGGTGCAAAACCACAGAAAAGTCCTTTTCCTTCTGTTTGTCTAATTTCCGATGCTGTGTGCTACTCAACATGCTATTAATAATCCTAATTGTACAGTGGAACCGCATTATTGCGAGTATGGCCTATAGGGTCACGTCCACTATTGCGATAGTTTTTTAATGCACCATCATTTGCCCTATCATTTGAAAGGTACTTAATTTCGTTTATAACGCAAAACTGTTAATGAAGCCTTTCGCTATAGCGATATGAACATTTGTAAACTCGTATTTTGTGACATCCATCCATTGCCATGNCTGTTAATGAAGCCTTTCGCTATAGCGATATGAACATTTGTAAACTCGTATTTTGTGACATCCATCCATTGCCATGCCCAAGCCAACCTTCGTTAGTCTGCCGCATGGCGTCACTCCCATCACTCCAATCGGAGGAGCGTGGGTGGAATGGAGCGTGCGAGTGTTGTAGAGAGGGATAAAGAAGGTATGATAGAAGAGGGGAGAGGTACGAATGGGAATAGAGCTAGTCGAGACCTAGAGAAGTGGGGTACGCAGGATATAGAATAATAAAGGCGGAGGGGAATGGTAGGTACTATGTAGTAGGGGGCGGCGAGATGCTAGCAGCCTACCGCTCCTTTTATGTTGTGGAGGTAGCAAGACTAGCTTGCAAGGTCATCGCATCGCCATAAGCCAGGCATGTAAGGATAAAAGCATGATTACGTCTAACAGTTGCTAGACAATGCTATATTGTTTATGATACCGTATTTACTTGTGTATAGCGCGCACCGAAATTTTTTTAATAAGTACCAGGAAGAAATTTTTTTAAAAAATAAATAAAATTGGACCAACAATTTGTGGCACCTTGATAGTATGTAACAAATTATTCTTCTTTTACATTAATGCATGGTGATTGTGATATGTTTTGAAAGTACTTTAATTAAATAACTCGTGGCGCTAAGAGCCAAAACATTGTAGCGTGNTTACTTACCAAAACAATAAAGAATTCAGAATGACTGATTTACTCCTTACAAAGCAAATTACATAACCACAAGTATGGAGATAACTTTTTTAAATTAGTCGAAGGTCTTGAGAGCTGATTTTAAATTAGTAATTATTAAAATCACTCACAATATAATCTTGTCCTCATTCAATTAAAAGTCCACTTTCCACGATTTTACTGCAGCAAATTTGTCAATTAAATTGTCAAATGAAATTGTATCCAGCAATGCAACATTTATAGCAAAAGAAGCCATCCCCGAAAGTCTCTCTTCACTTTCTGAATTTCTAAGAAGTTCTTCACCCTTCTCATAACTGAGAGGGAGGAACGTTCAGAACTTGCATTGGTAGAAGGGATACACAAATATATCCAGCAGAAAGTGTCTATTTGGATAAATAGCAATTAGGCCCTTNACTTGCATTGGTAGAAGGGATACACAAATATATCCAGCAGAAAGTGTCTATTTGGATAAATAGCAATTAGGCCCTTGCTTCTAACAGTTTTTAGTAAATTCCCAGGTGATTCTTCATCTAGTTTTATTTCTTTAAGAAACACCAGGAAATTGACATACTCTTCAATGAATTCACTATCCACATAATAAAGATATGATTCAACAGCTTTCCTTGCATATTCTCTAATATCATGAAGTGACATGAAAGATAATTGACTAAGAAAGCCAAATCTTAAGTGGAAATTTGAATATGGAGATATTCTGCATGAAACAGTTTATCTATGGTAAACCAAAATATTTTTATCTTGACTTCTTTCCTACAGTCAAAAATCGTGCCACTGTCTCTATTGATNTATCTATGGTAAACCAAAATATTTTTATCTTGACTTCTTTCCTACAGTCAAAAATCGTGCCACTGTCTCTATTGATCTCATCGCACTGCAGCGTTCTCCTCTTGACTTTTTTTATTGTATCTTCATACTCTTCACATCCAGATAATTTTTCCCTCTTCAGATTCATAGAAGTCAAATCTGTCTCGGAGCCCTTCCACATAACTCTTTAGTGAACTATACATCAGGACTACGTCATTCAAACTAGCAGTAATAATTTGAAGACCCTTGCTCACTTTATTAAACCACTCTAGAATTTCTGTCCAAAATTTTGTCAATATCCCGGTCTCCAAATTAACAAATGTAGCACACGAACCTTCAGTCTCAGCTTGTGTTTCCCGTTTTTCACAAGGGTTGCTGGCAATTTTAGTGGCAGCTGAATGAGAAGCATGGTAGGATGTTGTCAGTGCTGTGTGTGCATCATGTCTTGCAGACCACCATGTTGTTGACAAGGCCTTCAGCAGTAACTTGATTGATATCAACATTACTTGTTTTAATTTACTTTGGAGAATTTTCCATCTGCCTGTCGACTGACCAAAGATAACATTCACTTTTCGCACGAACATGAAGCAGCTCATGCTCCCACCACATTCAAAGAATGTGCAGCGCATGGCACGAAAAATGCCAGCGTATTGTGCAATTTGATTTTGGCTTGTAGTCCACCATAAACACGTGCCATTGTTAGCAGCATTGTCATAAGACTGTCCTTTGCAGTCTTTAATATCAATCTTAAAATCTGAAAGAAGTTTCAGTACAGTTATTTACTGTGAGCACTGTGGCCAAACTGGGGTATAAACATGACGAATCTTTTTGCAGATCGCCTCTCTCTGAAACTATTTGTACAATGAATGCAAATTGATCACAGTGAGTAATAAAAGCAGAAGAATATACAGAAATTGAGTAATATTTAATGACCTTCAGTTCAGCAAATAATTTGTTCTCCACTTGTAGCATTAACTGAATGAATTCATTACATATGTTTTTTAGACAAGTAAATAACATGGCCTTTTCGTGGGTTACCTAAGTAACTAAATGAGTCCTTAAAAAAGGATCATACTCTGAAATCAAATCCAGAAGTACCAGGAAGTTCCCGCTGTTATTTGATCGAACAGTTTCACTGGACCCTTAAAAAACCACGCTGCTATTCCCGGGAAATTTGATAATGCTCATGACTATGCAAAATCTGTTTCCAGTACAAAACACGTTTCAAGTATTGCTTGTGAGCTTAGAATCTACTTTACTGAACACTTTCTCTAGAGACATAAGTTTTCACATCAGTCATATGCTCATAGCTTCACTCATGTTCACTGAAACGACTTTCACATTTACAATCATTGAATCTTGTACGAAACATACCCAAATGTTTGTTTCAGTTTCACAAAAATTTTTACAAGGAAAACAAAACAATTTACCATCACTCTCTGAAGATCGTAGCCACTCCCTCTATAGATTCACCGTGTGAAAAATATTGCCTTGGTAGCTTATTTTCAAACTGTTCCATACACACACTTAAGAGTTTTTGAAATCCAGTTCATTATGATTTTCTTAAGAGGGAATGTTTCTGATAATAAGAACTATATTATCTTTATTTAAGGGAGGCCATTCAGCTGGGTCCGAGAAGTCAACACCAGTATGGTTACCACATTCAGAAACGTATAGATGTCCACTCTGTAGTTGATGGGATGAGTTCTACTCCGTTAACAAGTAATTGTTTCTTCTCTCCCGGAAACTAACGAACAAGAGTTCGCAGTCTCAATAATACCAACTATGGTTTAATCTAGTAGCAAGGAATCCTCAGCGGAAGGTTAAGGAGTAGTCTGTGGTTTAAAAAAATATGTCCAATTTCGACACCTGGTGCAAAACCACAGAAAAATCCTTTTCCTTCTGTTTGTCTAATTTCCGATGCTGTGCGCTACTCAACATGCTATTAATCATCCTAATTGTACAGTGGAACCGCATTATTGCGAGTATGGCCTATAGGGTCATGTCCACTATTGCGATAGTTTTTTAATGCACCATCATTTGCCCTATCATTTGAAAGGTACTTAATTTTGTTTATAATGCAAATCTGTTAATGAAGCCTTTCGCTATAGCGATATGAACATTTGTAAACTCGTATTTTGTGACATCCATCCATTGCCATGCCCAAGCCAACCTTCGTTAGTCTGCCGCATGGCGTCACTCCCATCACTCCAATCGGAGGAGCGTGGGTGGAATGGAGCGTGCGAGTGTTGTAGAGAGGGATAAAGAAGGTATGATAGAAGAGGGGAGAGGTACGAATGGGAATAGAGCTAGTCGAGACCTAGAGAAGTGGGGTACGCAGGATATAGAATAATAAAGGCGGAGGGGAATGGTAGGTACTATGTAGTAGGGGGCGGCGAGATGCTAGCAGCCTACCGCTCCTTTTATGTTGTGGAGGTAGCAAGACTAGCTTGCAAGGTCATCGCATCGCCATAAGCCAGGCATGTAAGGATAAAAGCATGATTACGTCTAACAGTTGCTAGACAATGCTATATTGTTTATGATACCGTATTTACTTGTGTATAGCGCGCACCGAAATTTTTTTAATAAGTACCAGGAAGAAATTTTTTTAAAAAATAAAATTGGACCAACAATTTGTGGCACCTTGATAGTATGTAACAAATTATTCTTCTTTTACATTAATGTGTGGTGATTGTGATATGTTTTGAAAGTACTTTAATTAAATAACTCGTGGCGCTAAGAGCCAAAACATTGTAGCGTGNGTGGTGATTGTGATATGTTTTGAAAGTACTTTAATTAAATAACTCGTGGCGCTAAGAGCCAAAACATTGTAGCGTGCTGTAAGATAATGGTACCCAACAACTGCTGTGAGCTGACTGACTGCTGTGGGTGGCTTCCATTTTTCTTTTTGCTTTTTTATGCATATTTTACACAGTGCCTTACGGGCTTTTTTTTTGCTGTGTGTGCAGCCGGCTTCCTTTTGCCTTGTAGGCGGCCAGAGCTTCCTTATCTTTTTGCTTCTTTTATGCAGTGACTGCTGGTTTAGTTTGCCGTGCTGGAATGTTGCCCCTCTTCCCTTCCCAACCCCTAAGAGGTTGGTTATATTCTACCATACAGGGAAACAAAGAAGGCTTGGAGAAATTTATCGATCTGCAACTTGAAAGTTTGGGAGGGGAGGGGAAACGTATAAACATATGGAAGCTCTGCTTTGCGGCGTGACAGGATGTAAGCTTTGAGGATGCACATGATGACTGCCATGGATGGTGGAATAGATAGGAGTGCCGAGGTACAGAAGAAGAAAGGGAGATGTCAGAGGGGCGAGACAGGCGAAGAAGAGGTAGCTAGGAGAGCCAGGTGGTGATGAGTATGTGAGGAGAGTGGTGAGATAGGAGTCTAGATTTAACCGCTTCAGAGGGAAGTAGGGAGGGAAGTTCAGGGATCTCCAGGCTTTGTGTGAGTGAAAGAGAGAGATAATGAGTGAAGTAGCGCGTTGATTGGTAGGAAACTATCTCCCTCCCGCCACCCGCAAATTTGTAGGAGAGGAAGAACGGAGGAGGAAGCAAAGTCACATTTCCTGGTCGTTACATAATGCAGTTGGCAGGCATACATTTTGTTGTACTAACATGTTACTGCATACGCATAGTTTGGCATTCTTTAAAGGGCAAATACAATTGAAAAAATACGGGGCACCGTAAATTTTGTTATAACGATAACTCACTATAGCGATAATTTATTTTGCCATTGTCGAATATCGTTATAACGCGGTTCCATTGTAGTAAAATACTGACAACAACTATGAATTACCCTAGTACTACTCCACTAGTATTATTTACCCTACTATAACTCCATGCACACACAACCCAAACAAACTCCCGGCAAATAATGTGAAACTGAAATAACATTGCTGTCAGGATGATTACTGTTGCAGTGAATGGTGTTTATTTCTACCACATGGCAATCTGTATCTGACACCAGTGCCAAACATCTCCCCCCCTTTTTTTTTGTTTTCCTGCCTAGGCTCTGCACACAGGAATCGGGTTACAGCTGATAATTCCAGCCTGACCGNCCCCCTTTTTTTTTGTTTTCCTGCCTAGGCTCTGCACACAGGAATCGGGTTACAGCTGATAATTCCAGCCTGACCGGTATTGAAAAGCAGGTGTTCATTGTAAACAACAGGGAAGGGAAACATCCCATCATTTGTTTTCCACATTGCTTAAATGTAGCCCTGCTTAATGTGGCATCAAATAAAAGTTGNAAGGGAAACATCCCATCATTTGTTTTCCACATTGCTTAAATGTAGCCCTGCTTAATGTGGCATCAAATAAAAGTTGGCAACAGGCTACCTCTGCGAAATTTTATGAAAATTGAAGAATTCCAAAAAGTTATTTTTAAAAAGTGAATGGTTTCAACAAGCGCCTCTTTATAACAAGCGCCCCTGAGCAATTGCTCCATTCACTCCTTAAGCCGTATTTGGCATTTTTTCACTAAAGAAGATAAATCAAATGTTAAATGCAATCGATGCTCACTTGAAAGTATTAATTTGGAATCTACAGCTAAGAATTTGAAACCTGCAGACAGTACGTAGTAAGAAGCAAATGCAGTTACAAGAAAATGTAAATTAAAAAACTCGAGCTCGACTCGAAACTCGTGAGTTTTTTTAGCAAGTTAGCTCGAGTTCGACTCGAACTGAAAAATCTGTGATCACAGATGCCCATTTTCAAGTTTACAGGGAACCAACAGGAATGGCCCAACTTTTCAAATGTGCACGTNATCTGTGATCACAGATGCCCATTTTCAAGTTTACAGGGAACCAACAGGAATGGCCCAACTTTTCAAATGTGCACGTCACAGTTGTAAAATATAATTTAGAACTCTGTGCGGTAGACAAGCTTCAGATAATCAGTCAATGGTGAACCCCTGGGCATGACCCAATTACTGTCAATGACAGAGGAAAATGGGTTGGCAGCACTGGTACTGCCATTTTCAAGAGTTGGTGCAACTGATCCTGGCAGAAGCGGCCATCAACAGGCAGTACAACAATCATCGAGGTGAGTGGTTGTGTTTTGCGCCATTCCGAATCGTTTAGCGATGAATGTTGCATCTATTTTAATTAAAGTTTATTTGTGAAACGTGTAACAGTGGTGGTCTGGTCCACCATGGCCGGCAGAACCTGAAGAAAATTTGGGAACCTCTCTTCACAGTGATGAGCAACATGATTTGTTGAGTAAACTCTACTGTCTTGGGAAACTGCTTTGAGTCACTGCTTACTGCAGTGTTTTATCCACAACTGTCAGGCCCCGTCACCTCTGGCAAAAGTGGGCTGCCAGTCCTGATGAGTTGGATAGTGCTCTACTATTCTGACTTTTAAAGAGTCAGTCTGTTTAGTTCCTGAATTCTATACGCCTGATCAGAGTGGGTGGTCGACTCCCTCGTTCGGAGTTACCTTTCCAGCAGAAGCACCTGGCATTGTTCCAAGCTCCCGTCATCTGACTGGCCTAATCATCCAACCATTATCACAACTTCAACCAGCACTCTGCAATTCAGACTTAGCAAGGCATCATTAGGATCTATGCCACTATTACTTGGTAACAAGTAATAATATGACCCTGCAAGNAATTCAGACTTAGCAAGGCATCATTAGGATCTATGCCACTATTACTTGGTAACAAGTAATAATATGACCCTGCAAGTTGATAGTACCGAGGAATCGAAGAATAAATCTATCATTACATGCCCCTAAATAAATTTTTTCCCTTTGTTTGTTTATGAAGAGTTACTCTAAAAATTCTCACCTCCAGGATTTACAAACTGGCTTATTACAGAAGTGTCGATCATATCTTCAAATGTGCAATCTGGAGTCTCCCTGTAAAAGAGAACCAAACATAAGAAAAAAAGGTTGCGGTGTGAAGCGAGAAACAATCCATGGTAGCATGCACTCTCACAAATGCCCACACACATCCATGCAAGTGTACACACACGCACACACACACACACACACACACACACGCACACAAACACACAAATGCTCTAGATGCTGACTGATGAACAGAAAGCTGCCTGCACTCCAAGCCCTTGAACATAATGATTCCTGATTAACACTAGAAAGTTGCTATATAAACACAAACTTGGCGATTTTTCCCCCCAAAAATAATATGCAAAATAATAAAATCCGGAGAAATAACGCACCATCATTTCATTTATTTACTGTGCCATTTTGACATGTTTATTTACGTCTGTGATTGTAAATTTGATGGACTGATCTCATATTATGAAAAACACGTATTAAATAATTTTAAAATTCCTCACTGTCCCAATACTTTGTAGTTTTTAACTTCAGTATAAAAAATTACCCAATTATTATTAACATTCACTTGCAAATGGCTATCCAAATAGGTTCCAACATGACAAATATTTGTGTGAGTACAGACAGCTCTTAAATGTGGCAATGTGTTCACTATTTATTTTTACTCCTACGTAGAATAAGCTGTAAATTGAAAATTATTTTTTGGATTTCAAGTTTTGATGAAAGTTCTATGGACCACATATTTCCCACCAAGTTCAGTTAACAGGCTCAACATTGGACCCACCGACTGCAGGGGCCTCATCCCACAGTCACTCCCCAGCATTTATTCGAACCACCTCAGAAGTGCAGCACGACACCGCATCCCATTGTAGTCTGCCTACATCTCAGAATGCCCGTGGGCCTGGACAGCGCTGACGCCATCCGTCAACGTCCTCTACCGCCGCCTGGAGCCAGTCAGCCCCAGGACCGCCAGATCCAGCTCGACCACAGGCTGAACACCAGTCGCCCCCCGAAGGGGGCCCAAACGCCACCCGCAGAGGCCAGCCATCAGTCAGCCCCGACACTGGCCTACAGGAGGTAAGCCAGCGTCGGCGACCATTTTAACATTAACTAACAACTACCGTATTTTATCGCATATAAGTCGCCAGCGCTTATAGGTCGCACTCTACTTTTCAAGGTGGTAAAAAAAAAAAAAATTTCTTGATTATAGGTTGCGCTTAACTTTGTGGTTGTACATCGTATACAACTCTACCTGCACCATGGATGGATAGCTAGACCTACATTGAAAGTAGTTCATTTGGAATGTACAGAGATAGAGCTCCAGATGCAGTCTTGACTGCCGGAGTTTTTTGGAAA
The DNA here is from genome assembly GCA_002778355.1 of Clitarchus hookeri. Taxonomy (NCBI): domain Eukaryota; kingdom Metazoa; phylum Arthropoda; class Insecta; order Phasmatodea; family Phasmatidae; genus Clitarchus; species Clitarchus hookeri. Next base: position 1,334,927 of record NQII01000155.1, on the reverse strand, counting down.
AAAGAAATAACTTATAAACATGTAATTTAATTTGCAGTGCTACTTTTACAAAAAAAATTCTATCAACATTCTTTTTATATATTTAAAGTATTTTTATGATGTGTGTTAAAAGCAAAAAACTAATCATTATCTATGCAGTTTATCTTTGAAAGTTATAAATAAACGTGCAAAATACTGAAAGACATTTGAATAATTTCATTATGTAATTCCCTTCACAATCCTCAACAGAAAAAATATATTTTAAATCAATCAAATGAAATAAAAGGAATCAATTCTTGCAATACGATAACTGACCCAATAATTATTCTCAAAAGCTTCCTGTGGAATTTACAGAGATAACAGTACATTAGCGTTGGTTCTTGGATACCAAAAGTTTGCCTTGACTTACAGGTCTTTCACTTATATCGTCTTTGCGCCGTACCTAGTGTTGTTTTCATGTTTTGGGAGTGAAGAAGTGCGATAGAGTTTTGTGATGGAAAAGGGAAGTACCTACACCGCAGGATTCAAACTGAAAGTGATTTTGTTTGCTGAAGAGTATGGAAATCGAGCTGCGGGCCGTGAATTCGGAGTAAATGAAAAGTTAATGCGGGGTTGGAGGACGCAGAAAACTGAACTTAGCAATAGAAATGTGAAGAGAAAAGCATTTTGGAGTGCTAAGCAAGGCAAGTTCCTGGAAACTGATGCAGGTGTGCTTGAATATGTACACAAGACACAGAATAATGGAGGTGCAATTTCCTATGACATGCTGCAAGTAAAGACTCTGCAAATCGTGTGAGAGAAGAAAATCGATAACAGTCGCTTNTTGCAATTTCCTATGACATGCTGCAAGTAAAGACTCTGCAAATCGTGTGAGAGAAGAAAATCGATAACAGTCGCTTCAAAGCTTCGATTGGCTGGGTTGTGCGTTTTACGAGATGCCATAATTTGTCAATGCGAAGGAGAACATCAGTTTTTCAGAAGCTGCCTGCTGATTATATTGACAAGTTTGTGATTGAGAAGAGGAAAACCACAGCATATTTGTTGTCACAAATCGGACACCCTGGCCAAATGCCTCTTTTTTTCCGATATACCAAGGAATTCCAAAATAGCTGAAAAAGGATCCTCAAGTGTAATGGTGAAAACAACCAGCAAAGAAAAATTACGGTGTACAGTGATGTTGGCAATTACAGCAGACGGGGGGAAATTGCAGCTATACGGTATGTAATTTTCAAGCGAAAAACACTGCCAAAAGGACAAAACTTTAATGAAGGACTGGGTGAAGTGCGTGTGGAATAACCAGCCTAGAGCATTACTAAAACAACCAACTTTGTTGGTTTTGGATAGTTTCCGAGGACACCTAGTGGAACCTGTCAAGAAACTGTTAAATGAAGGAAAAACTGAGATGGTTGTTATCCCAGGTGGCCTTACGTCGATTCTGCAGCCATCGAACATGTGCATCAAGAAGCCTTTATAAGACAATGTGACATTTGTATGATGAATGGATTGCCAGTGCGGACAGGGAGCATACGCTAACAGGTAGAGTGAAACTGCAGTCACCGGAACAAATATACGAGTTGGTCCCTCATCTCTGATGAACTCATTGATGGAAGTTTTAAGAAGACAGGAATATCAAATTTTCTTGATGGAATAGAAGATGATGACATGTCGCAGAGTAATAGCGATGTTTCAACAAGCAGCAGCCATGGTGGAAGTGGCCATTCTGATTCTTCTTCANCATGTCGCAGAGTAATAGCGATGTTTCAACAAGCAGCAGCCATGGTGGAAGTGGCCATTCTGATTCTTCTTCAGACGGCGACGTGTAAATATGGTAAGTTTGACTATCCTTCATGGCAATTTTGTTTTTAAATGAAGTTTAAACAGTTTGCCCATGTAATTTATATTCATAAAAGCAATTTTTTCTTGCCGGTCTGGAAGGGTTGTACCCAGCTATATCATATTATGATAGCGGGAGAAACAATTTTTTCTGTAAATACTTAAAAAAACTAATTATTCAGTAATATTTTTAAAATTTGTACTGTTTAGTTCGTAAGTAAAGTTAACCTTGGTTGGAATTTCATACTATTTTTCTTTCAGCACCTTATCAATTTCCTCACTTATAGGTCACACCACTAGTTTTCAATAGGACTTTTTAGATAAAATATACGACTTATATGCAATAAAATACGATACATAGCGTGCCGACGTCCTACAAGGCCAACTCTATACACGGGGCTTCNTATATGCAATAAAATACGATACATAGCGTGCCGACGTCCTACAAGGCCAACTCTATACACGGGGCTTCTCAAAGGCTGGGGTGAACAAGCTTAGAACCAGTCTGTAAGGTCCAGTTAGGTGTTCTCTGACTGAACACAAACAGAACCCCTTTGGTCGGGTGATGTGTTAAGCAACCCGACTGTCACGCGTCATCCTATTTAGAGGATACTCTAAGTTTTGTTCTCGCAAACATGCATCCGCCCAATTGGCTCAACGGCTACCACTGACTTTTCATTTGTTTTCTGAAGAATGTATTTCATGTTATGAANTGTTCACTATTTATTTTTACTCCTACGTAGAATAAGCTGTAAATTGAAAATTATTTTTTGGATTTCAAGTTTTGATAAAAGTTCTATGGACCACATATTTCCCACCCAGTTCAGTTAACAGGCTCAACATTGGACCCACCGACTGCAGGGGCCTCATCCCACAGTCACTCCCCAGCATTTATTCGAGCCACCTCAGAAGTGCAGCACGACACCGCATCCCATTGTAGTCTGCCTACATCTTGGAATGCCCGTGGGCCTGGACAGCGCTGACGCCATCCGTCAACGTCCTCTACCGCCGCCTGGAGCCAGTCAGCCCCAGGACCGCCAGATCCAGCTCGACCACAGGCTGAACACCAGTCGCCCCCCGAAGGGGGCCCAAACGCCACCCGCAGAGGCCAGCCATCAGTCAGCCCCGACACTGGCCTACAGGAGGTAAGCCAGCGTCGGCGACCATTTTAACATTAACTAACAACTACCGTATTTTATCGCATATAAGTCGCCAGCGCTTATAAGTCGCACCCTACTTTTCAAGGTGGTAAAAAAAAAAAAAAATTCTTGATTATAGGTTGCGCTTAACTTTGTGGTTGTACATCGTATACAACTCTACCTGCACCATGGATGGATAGCTAGGCCTACATTGAAAGTAGTTCATTTGGAATGTACAGAGATAGAGCTCCAGATGCAGTCTTGACTGCCGGAGTTTTTTGGAAAAAAGAAATAACTTATAAACATGTAATTTAATTTGGAGTGCTACTTTTACAAAAAAAATTCTATCAACATTCTTTTTATATATTTAAAGTATTTCTAATGATGTGTGTTAAAAGCAAAAAACTAATCATTATCTATGCAGTTTATCTTTGAAAGTTATAAATAAACGTGCAAAATACTGAAAGACATTTGAATAATTTCATTATGTAATTCCCTTCACAATCCTCAACAGAAAAAATATATTTTAAATCAATCAAATGAAATAAAAGAAATCAATTCTTGCAATACGATGACTGACACAATAATTGATTATTCTCAAAAGCTTCCTGTGGAATGTACAGAGATAACAGTACATTAGCATTGGTTCTTGGATACCAAAAGTTTGCCTTGACTTACAGGTCTTTCACTTATATCGTCTTTGCACCGTACCTAGTGTTGTTTTCATGTTTTGGGAGTGAAGGAGTGCGACAGAGTTTTGTGATGGAAAAGGGAAGTACCTACACCGCAGGATTCAAACTGAAAGTGATTTTGTTTGCTGAAGAGTATGGAAATCGAGCTGCGGGCCGTGAATTCGGAGTCAATGAAAAGTTAATGCGGGGTTGGAGGACGCAGAAAACTGAACTTAGCAATACAAATGTGAAGAGAAAAGCATTTTGGAGTGCTAAGCAAGGCAAGTTCCTGGAAACTGATGCAGGTGTGCTTGAATATGTACACACGAGACAGAATAATGGAGTTGCAATTTCCTATGACATGCTGCAAGTAAAGACTCTGCAAATCGTGTGAGAGAAGAAAATCGATAACAGTCGCTTCAAAGCTTCGATTGGCTGGGTTGTGCGTTTTACGAGATGCCATAATTTGTCAATGCGAAGGAGAACATCAGTTTTTCAGAAGCTGCCTGCTGATTATATTGACAAGTTTGTGATTGAGAAGAGGAAAACCACAGCATATTTGTTGTCACAAATCGGACACCCTGGCCAAATGCCTCTTTTTTTCCGATATACCAAGGAATTCCAAAATAGCTGAAAAAGGATCCTCAAGTGTAATGGTGAAAACAACCAGCAAAGAAAAATTACGGTGTACAGTGATGTTGGCAATTACAGCAGACGGGGGGAAATTGCAGCTATACGGTATGTAATTTTCAAGCGAAAAACACTGCCAAAAGGACAAAACTTTAATGAAGGACTGGGTGAAGTGCGTGTGGAATAACCAGCCTAGAGCATTACTAAAACAACCAACTTTGTTGGTTTTGGATAGTTTCCGAGGACACCTAGTGGAACCTGTCAAGAAACTGTTAAATGAAGGAAAAACTGAGATGGTTGTTATCCCAGGTGGCCTTACGTCGATTCTGCAGCCATCGAACGTGTGCATCAAGAAGCCTTTATAAGACAATGTGACATTTGTATGATGAATGGATTGCCAGTGTGGACAGGGAGCATACGCTAACAGGAAGAGTGAAACTGCAGTCACCGGAACAAATATACGAGTGGGTTGCAACGAGTTGGTCCCTCATCTCTGATGAACTCATTGATGAAAGTTTTAAGAAAACAGGAATATCAAATTTTCTTGATAGAATAGAAGATGACGACATGTCGCAGAGTAATAGCGATGTTTCAACAAGCAGCAGCCATGGTGGAAGTGGCCATTCTGATTCTTCTTCAGACAGCGATGTGTAAATATGGTAAGTTTGACTATCCTTCGTGGCAATATTGTTTTTAAATGAAGTTTAAACAGTTTGCCCATGTAATTTATATTCATAAAAGCAATTTTTTCTTGCCGGTCTGGAAGGGTTGTACCCAGCTATATCATATTATGATAGCGGAAGAAACAATTTTTTCTGTAAATACTTAAAAGAACTAATTATTCAGTAATATTTTTAAAATTTGTACTGTTTAGTTCATAAGTTAAGTTAACCTTGGTTGGAATTTCATACTATTTTTCTTTCAGCACCTTATCAATTTCCTCACTTATAGGTCACACCACTAGTTTTCAATAGGACTTTTTAAATAAAATGTACGACTTATATGCAATAAAATACGATACATAGCGTGCCGACGTCCTACAAGGCCAACTCTATACACGGGGCTTCTCAAAGGCCGGGGTGAACAAGCTTAGAACCAGTCAGTAAGGTCCAGTTAGGTGTTCTCTGACTGAACACAAACAGAACCCCTTTGGCCGGGTGATGTGTTAAGCAACCAGACTGTCACGCATCATCCTATTTAGAGGATACTCTAAGTTTTGTTCTCGCAAACACGCATCCGCCCAATTGGCTCAACGGCTACCACTGACTTTTCATTTGTTTTCTGAAGAATGTATTTCATGTTATGAAGCATGTATACAATATATTTGCTACGAAATTACTACTAAATATACTCCACATCCTGCATACAATTTAGTTTGTAGAAAAAGTAACTTTTATGAACAATTTCACGTGGCAAGTAAACCTCGAACCATTTTATTGCAGATCTTCACAAACATTTTTTACAAAAATTAATTTATCTCATTTTAAAAATTGGAAAATATTTTAATTTATTAACATATATACTACAAATGACACGTCTATAACAACTAAAAATAATTATTAAAATAAACAGTGCCATTACCCCAAAAAATTTATGGTAGTTAATTCTAGCCCATACCTTTTTTTCTTTATTAACATTTCCGGAAAAGAAAAGTGTGGTTAGAATAGAGTAAATATGATAATAAAACACAGCAAGTAACATTCATGACGTCACAATTCAAGTGCTCGACACATTATTTTTCCCCAACAGCAGTGTTTACAACAAGGAATTAAATTTCTTCCGTTTGAAAAATCGGTATTGTCGAAACCTTTCAAAACTAGCCATCAAGGGTATAGTGGCTTTCAAAATCAGAATCTGCCCATCCCTAGTTTGCAGATATTAAGTGCTATAATTTCCCCCGGAATAACCCAAAAAAAATCTGCGTGTTTGCCACTTGGAGCCATGTGGTATGTGATTAAAAGCGATCTAAAGGCATTTTTGTTTTGGTAGTGCAAAACTGCTTTAACATAACCTTTTCCTGCCTATTCCATCGGCTGCAAACAATAAAAAAAGAAGAAATATATCTCATTTCCATAAATGCTACAGTGAAAATAAATGTGCATGTGATGGTTTTTCTATTTCTTTTTTTACCATGTTTCTAAACGAGATACTAAGTGCCATATCAATGTAAACACTTTTGCAGAGATCTAATGATCATTGATTTGCTGCCACATGAAAAAGCATAACTTCAATGAACGATCAATTACCATGATTAGTAACAGATATAACAAAAGAATAAAAGTTTAAATGATTGACATCAATTGAGTGAACATATATTATCAAGCAAATCACCACTTTAAAGAGAATGTAAATTATATACAATTTTAGCAGGAGATATTCAAAGTTGGAATGTGAATAATTTGGAAAGTACTAATCACAAAAGGATGCGTCTGTTCCACTTTTTTACTGGGGCCGGTTCTGTTTCGGTTCTTAAAAAAATTGGCTGCCAATTTTTTCTATCTTAAGTGTAAAATTTTTTTGGAACTTTTTCAAAATCTGACTTACCTGTGATTTGTGTATTTTGGTAGAGATGAAATTGTACATCCCATTTTCAACTAATGAATATTCGTTAAGTGTAATTTTTAGTTTTTTGATGATTTTGACTTGCCTTAAGAAACATAGTGCCTACTTTGGATGCCATTATTAGGTTTTTATCTCTGGGAAAAAAAGTAATATCTCATCTACAATAAGAACTACATACATTTTTGGTACCAACACCACAATGTTGCTAGTGCCGATAGCACAAAAAATGTAGTGCATGGTGCACTCACCAGGATTCTGCAACATCTATGGCAGTTTTGTTTAGTTCATGGCTGTAGGACTTCAATAGTAAAATTGTGTTTTAAATGAAATGTGCTATTTTTCTGGCATATAAATTTTTCACATAAAATATTATTGTACATAGTACAAAATTTGGCTAGCACAAAGAAGTTTACTGTTATAAATACAGCGAAACTCCTTATTTTCACTTTTGAAGCGGACAAAGGGAGGGAAAGCTCTAAAATTTAATCTAGTACATATCTAATTTCCTGTATTTCCTGCAGTGAATACTTTCTAGTTATAAAAGGTCTATAATACAATTACAAATACTGTATAACATCAATCTTCAACACACATACAAAAAATATTACGCCAGATTTTTATTTGGCTTAATTCACTACATTCCCAATCCACTAACATAACCAATGTAAATTAAATAATTAAGGNCATCGGCTGCAAACAATAAAAAAAGAAGAAATATATCTCATTTCCATAAATGCTACAGTGAAAATAAATGTGCATGCAATGGTTTTTCTATTAATTTTTTTACCATGTTTCTAAACGAGATACGAAGTGCCATATAAATGTAAACACTTTTGCAGAGATCTAATGATCATTGATTTGCTGCCACATGAAAAAGCATAACTTCAATGAACGANAAATGTAAACACTTTTGCAGAGATCTAATGATCATTGATTTGCTGCCACATGAAAAAGCATAACTTCAATGAACGATCAATTACCATGATTAGTAACAGATATAACAAAAGAATAAAAGTTTAAATGATTGNAAGCATAACTTCAATGAACGATCAATTACCATGATTAGTAACAGATATAACAAAAGAATAAAAGTTTAAATGATTGACATCAATTGAGTGAACATATATTATCAAGCAAATCACCACTTTAAAGAGAATGTAAATTATATACAATTTTAGCANGCATCAATTGAGTGAACATATATTATCAAGCAAATCACCACTTTAAAGAGAATGTAAATTATATACAATTTTAGCAGGAGATATTCAAAGTTGGAATGTGAATAATTTGGAAAGTACTAATCACAAAAGGATGCGTCTGTTCCACTTTTTTACTGGGGCCGGTTCTGTTTCGGTTCTTAAAAANTGGAAAGTACTAATCACAAAAGGATGCGTCTGTTCCACTTTTTTACTGGGGCCGGTTCTGTTTCGGTTCTTAAAAATTGGCTGTCAATTTTTTCTATCTTAAGTGTAAAATTTTTTTGGAACTTTTTCAAAATCTGACTTACCTGTGATTTGTGTATTTTGGTAGAGATGAAATTGTACATCCCATTTTCAACTAATGAATATNCAAAATCTGACTTACCTGTGATTTGTGTATTTTGGTAGAGATGAAATTGTACATCCCATTTTCAACTAATGAATATTCGTTAAGTGTAATTTTTAGTTTTTTGATGATTTTGACTTGCCTTAAGAAACATAGTGCCTACTTTGGATGCCATTATTAGGTTTTTATCTCTGGGAAAAAAAGTAATATCTCATCTACAATAAGAACTACATACATTTTTGGTACCAACACCACAATGTTGCTAGTGCCGATAGCACAAAAAATGTAGTGCATGGTGTACTCACCAGGATTCTGCAACATCTATGGCAGTTTTGTTTAGTTCATGGCTGTAGGACTTCAATAGTAAAATTGTGTTTTAAATGAAATGTGCTATTTTTCTGGCATATAAATTTTTCACATAAAATATTATTGTACATAGTACAAAATTTGGCTAGCACAAAGAAGTTTACTGTTATAAATACAGCGNTTTTTCACATAAAATATTATTGTACATAGTACAAAATTTGGCTAGCACAAAGAAGTTTACTGTTATAAATACAGCGGAACTCCTTATTTTCACTTTTGAAGCGGACAAAGGGAGGGAAAGCTCTAAAATTTAATCTAGTACATATCTAATTTCTTGTATTTCCTGCAGTGAATACTTTCTAGTTATAAAAGGTCTATAATACAATTACTGTATAACATCAATCTTCAACACACATACAAAAAATATTATGCCAGATTTTTATTTGGCTTAATTCACTACATTCCCAATCCACTAACATAACCAATGTAAATTAAATAATTAAGGNCGCCAGATTTTTATTTGGCTTAATTCACTACATTCCCAATCCACTAACATAACCAATGTAAATTAAATAATTAAGGTAAATCGTCAACTCGCCCATAAAAATTTAGTCAGATTTTGTCAAAGTAAATAAAGCATGATCCACTACTAACATAAACAAAATAAAAAAAATAATTCAAGAAGATGAGATAAACATGTGTATCCACATGCTTGTTAAACTTCAATGTTATTTTTAGTTTATCTGCAACCGAAATTGTTTTCACACTTTCATGTTCTCAATTTCTTTCAACAAATAAATAATTAATAATATAAAAAAAAGAGTAGGTCAGATGTTATGTTTAAATTAAAATAACATACTACAGACATATTTATTTACTGGACATCAGCTAGATACATGTTAACCTCTATCATTGGAAATCTCCATAGAATAGGACACCAGTTAAGAACACACACATTATTGTTGTGGATACAGGAGCCGCAGTGTTACCACTCGTGCTTTTAAATATTCAAAGGCCGCCATTTTGTTTTTGAGGTGCGTTCCAGGCACACAAAGTAGTGTTAGTGCGTGCACTAAGTTGCCAGATGTTTCTCCATTGAACATTTTGAACGCAAATCGAAAAATTAATTTAAGCATAAGGTTTATGAGCTTGTGGTAGTTATCTGTAATGGAGAAACAAAGATGTAATGTAAATAAACTGTTTGTACGTGTTTTGAAAGGCATTATTAGCAGGAATATAACAAATTTTGTGATGCAATTTGAGGGAAGGTGTTACGTTACCTCTTATGGCACATAAACACGACCTGAAGAAAATGGTGCAACCTGCGGGAAAAAGTAAATACTGTGTTGGAACAGAGAACAAAAAAATGGAACCAACCCACCTCTAATACACATTAATTGTCAAGTAAAGCCTGCAGCTTCCTAGGAATGTCAAAACTTAAAACTTTTTTTAAAATGAATAAAATATAACCTACCTTGTTAATTTCTTGGAAATATCCAGACTTCTGAGAAGCACAAAAGTGGTAATTTAAGAATAATGCAAGAATTCATGATAAATGCCAACAGCCAGGTCCACAGTAAAGAAAACACTCACATGAGGTGGCGGGAGGCCACAAGCTGCTTGATGAGTTCGTCCTTATGGTTTTCGAAAGTGTCCTTGGTGACAGGCAGAGGTCTGAGGCGGCCGTACGACTCCTCTATCTTGATACACAGCTTGTGAACTATATCTGCAACTGCTTTGCGGCCTTCCTTCGAGCGCGGTATGTCCCTCGCCATCCTGCGGTTCACCGTCGGGAAGTGAATACTCTAAAACATCAACACAATATTGTTACAAAGTAAATTTTTGCAGTTTAAGAAATTTTCTTTGGTTTTTTTTCTAGACTGCAATTGTTTCATTTGTTGACGTTCTTAGCAGATTTTTAACCCATTTTTGTTTGGATACAAATCATTGCTTGATTTTGGGAGTCACTAGTTATTTACCGTTGTTTTGTTTTTCAGTCGTCTGGTATTTTGTTAGTGTTTTATTAGTTTTAACCTTTTGGCTGTTTAAGTGATACTAGTGTTTTGATGCTTGATGTTAATTTAGTTGATTTCAAAATTGTATAACACTCACCCACATATAGCCTGATGTAGTCATCAAGTTCATTAAACTGGGGTTCTGTAGATTTTCGAGCAGGATGTTTGATTTAACGAACACTTCAGTGGTTTCCAAGGGAAAACGGTCAGTTTCAGTTTTCATTTTTTTATGCTACCTGGGTTCAGCTACCAATTGACACAGCTACCAATTGACTGTTGAAGTGTTACAGTAGTTCAGGTGGAAACACGACACTTTTTATGTTTTTCACTGTTGATATTGTCCCAGGTGACTCTGCAATTACAGTATTTACAGAATAAAAACAATTTGTCTGTTGAATATAGACCATCTGAAGTGAATTCTTTTGCCCTATTAAGAACAGTTATTTCATGTTTCTGCATTGCGACGCAACCCGTAAACTTGGTTTGAATATACAATGTTTTGTTCACCAACTTGTAATTTTAATAAACTTTCTAATTTAAAACACCAAAAAGTTATGAACTGTAGACTTGTGTGAGTAAGAACAACTTGTAACACAAAGCAGTTGTTTATGTTTACCAAAATGATGGCAATTTGTGATGTGACATGTTTTGTTTCACCTGAGCATGCACAGTAACGTAAACTGTTCGCGTCAAATGTAGATAATGGCCACTTGGAAATCCTGGTACACACATAACAGGTTCTCCTTGAGAATGAGCCAACCATTTTTTTTTGCCACATCTTCTATTGAGGTAAGTGAAACACTGACCCAAGTTGTTTTTATTTAAAAAGATTTCTATCAATCAATCACAAATGATAAACTCTTGGTATTTTGCATAAAAAGGCAAAACGATCTAGGTGCGTAAACAATACCTTGCGACCTGAAAAATGGTACATGTACCAAGAAATTGTCACATTTAACATCGCTGCTTTGCATGCGCTGAATATTTCTCGGATTTGGTATAGTTGTAAGCTCGGAGAACAATTGTTTTATCAAGATCAATAGTTTCTTCGTAATACTTTCGAGGCTACGTAATTCTCATAAATAAATAACCTCAAATATTTTGTAAGTGGATGATTTAAGTTTTGAAAAAATTTACAGATCATAGTTAAGGGATTTAGGTGTTTGTGTAGTTAAACCAAGATTAAAGTTCTGTATCACTTTACATTTCTCGAACACGTTCGACACAAACAATTTCTCCCTCATGTAAGCACTTACTGATGTGCGGCGTCATTGTTTTTTGTATGAATGTGTTTTCAACTGTAATTAACACGGAAAGTGATTTACCTAACTCTGCAGTCTGCACTATAAAGCAAAAGCAAAATAAAACCAGTGATGCATTAACTGTTGTCTGTTCGACTAGACAGTGTTCATATGATTGCAACATGATTTGTTGTAAATAGCAAAGTAAGGTTATGAACAGTGTATAAAATGAGTGTGTACAATAGATTGAGATGTTTGTGTGTAGTTTTCTCTTCCTAATTACAGTCAAACGTCATTAATACAAACCTGAAGGGACCATCATTTTGGCCTTTGTAATAACGAGGTTTATACTAGCGAAATTAAATAAAAAAATTTGTTCAAACTAAAAATACTTTAGCATCACTTCTCAAGAATTAGCTGATAAAAGTAACAATTTTGCAGAAGATTTTTTACATGCATAACACTTCTCGGAGAACAATCACATCTTATCTTCACTACTATTAGAAAAATGTATAATATGTGAATACAAATATTTAAGAATACTTACATATTTTGTACATAGTACAGTAGAGCATCGATTATCCTAAACAATTGGAGATGGGGGGTGTTTGGAAAACTGATTTTTCGGATAACAGAAATGTATATGTAGTATGTATATATGTACATACATATATCCAGGGCGTTTTTCCTTGTTGAGTTGATAGAGAACACGTGTTTTTCAACAATTTTCTATTTTTATATGGCTATTTTGACCCTAACTCGGGTCCTCATCAGGCTAAAATAATACAATATACATTAACTAAAGGTTTTTATAAAATTTACAGTTCTTTTTTTGTATAAAATTGAAGAAATTAAATTAACTTTTACATCTCACCTAGATTAGGAATGGTTGAATCAAAGGTAAGGTTTACAATTGATAATATCATATTGTAGTGTCACAACAGCCTATGACGTAAAGATTGATAATTGAATAAAAACATGTGTTCTCTCTCATCTCAACTAGGGAAAAAGCCCTGAATATAAGGAAAAAAAAAAAGAGACAAAAATACACAAAATCAAGTATAACTGCACATATATAATTTTTATTGCACATACCTATGTATATTACAAATACATACCACAGTACTGCCTAAAGTTAGGCTTACAGTTCAGGAAAAGAAGTCCAAAATTTTCTTTTGCTTTAGACCTGAGACTCGTTTTTTTGCTGCTAAATCTCGTAAACGTTTTAGGGAGAGCAATTGGATAGCATCACATTCTTCTTGTTGTTCTAACCACTTCATTGCCGTCTCAAGGCATTGAAAAGCTTTGTCATTGGATGGTCCTTTTCAGCACGGTCGTTGCCACTAGGCTCTTCCTCGTCGTCGCAAGGGTCTTGATAGTCTGTGAAACTGTCAATGATTTCATCGTCCGTCAATATTTGATAGCCAGGGTCATCGACATCACATTCGAGCCAGTATTGAATGTTTTGTTGGTCGCATTCTTCAAATCCTGAAGATTCTTTAATCAGCCCAGCCAGTTCTGATACAAATTGGTGTTTGGTGGCTGTTCGAGTGCAGTAATAGACCCATCTGATGGAAGGAGCTTATTCCAAGCTTTTGCAAGTGTAGTGTCCTTGACAGTAGTCCAGGCTTCTGCTGCCATGTACATAGCATCCTTCAAGTCAATTTCTGTGTACAGTTGCAAAATTGTTTTTTCAGGTTCTTCCCCGAGCAGAACCATACACAGCAATGCCTTTCTGTAATAACGTTTGAAGCTTTCAATGACCCCCTGGTCCATTGGTTGGAGGACTGAAGTAACGTTAGGAGGCAAAAAAAGCAACTTTAAACTTTCCGTTTTCTCTTTCCAGTGAAAGGTTTGAGGGATGACTTGGGCCGTTATCAATCAACAACAAAACATTTCCGAAATTCCCAGTTGTAAGCTGATGCTTTTAGACTTCTGGGATAAATACAGTGTCATACCATTCTATAAAAATTCTTGTATCCATCCATTAATTTTTTTGGTTCTTGTATGTAACAGGCAATTTTTTTATTCTCTTAAAGCACCGCAGATTTTTAGATTTCCCTATGATTAGCAAGGGTAGCCTGTGTGTTCCAGTAGCAGTGATGAGTGATTTGCTTGCCTTAAAATCTGGTGCTGACATTTCATTCTTAGAAACTAAAGATTTTGTTGGCATCTTCTTCCAGTATAAACCAGTTTTGTCTGCATTGTAGACATTGGTTTTTTTGTACTCCTCCTTATCAATCATGTTTGTAAAATAAGCTTTGAAATTTTTAGCTGTTTCAGTATCAGCAGACAGTTTTTCACCCTGGATGTCTAATTCCCTAATTCCATGCCTAGATTTGAAGCGCATAAGCCAGCCGGTAGTTGCTTTAAAATCAGCGTTACCCCCTAGTTATTAAATCATTTCCTTAGCTTTTTCACAAATCAAAGGGCCACTTAGTGATTGTCCTTGGCTACGTACCTGCATGAACCATGTGTAAACTCCAGTGTCTAAATCTTGGTTTTCTGCCATTTTCATTGTTTTTCTTTGCAAACTTCCATCTTCACTGTCAAGTACCCTTGCAAATTTTGTAATGGCATCACTTTTTTTTAAATGTCCAATATTGTTGCATTTTTAACTCCATATTCCCGCGGTAAGCTTGATCCACTAGCACCATTCTTCAACTGGTTTACTATTTTAAGTTTACCAGAAACACTGAGAACGCACTTACGTTTAGGCACCATTGCGAACGGCACAACTACAACACAATCTGTCACAAGCGAAAACTCAGTCTGCGGGTGCAGGAGACGTGTGGGCACGGAAATCTTATATGGTGCGGGCGCGGGAAAGTGCGAGGGCGGGAAAGCAAGGGCGGGAAAATACGAGTGTGGGCCTCACAGGACGGTAGGCTTTCGGTTAACCAATGTTTCGGTTGCTCGATACTTGGATAATCGATGCTCTACTGTATTAAGTTTAAACCTGTAGCTTAAAAAACGAATCAATTTTGGTTTGCATTGTTCTTTCTTTATAGGCACTACTAACAACCGTAGAGAGTTTATCAAATTCCAGAAGTGTTTCCCTATCAACATCAGTGTTTGAAAGCACATTTTCCAGAGTGGCTAAAGTTTGGATTGCATCCTTCTTCGTTGGCAGTAATGCACAATCATTATCTTCTCCATTGTTATCCTCAGTTTCTTCAACAGTCCTAGCACTTGACTGAACGTCAACACACATCAGTTCTTACACAACAGGTGCTGCAGATGTTGCAACATCATCACCCACTTGCACAAAGTGGCGAAACTGCTCCTGGAATTGCAGNACACAACAGGTGCTGCAGATGTTGCAACATCATCACCCACTTGCACAAAGTGGCGAAACTGCTCCTGGAATTGCAGGCGTTCCTGAAGATAATCCCATCCTTCTATTTTGCAATCATTGTCTTCCTCACCGGCCTGTTCGTCTTCTTTGGCACCAATACCAGCTTTTCTGAAGCAGTTGGCTATTGTAGAAGATGTGACTTCATCCCAAGCCATACATACATTCCTCATGGCATTCAAAACGTCCCATCGCAAGTTGGTCTCTTTCTTCAGTTCCTGGTAATGAATTAAGTAACGTGTGAGACAAGTTCTGTAGTTTTTCACACACTGGATGATACCTTGATCAAGAGGTTGTAGAAAACTTGTGGTGTTGGCTGGCAGATAGGGCACTGTCACTTGTAACAACTCAAGGCCAACAGCAGAATGTGCTGCACATCTGTCCAAAATAAGTAAAATCTTTCTGTTTTTACATGCCATGTGTCGTTTCAATTTTACTAACCATTTCTGAAATATTTTCACTGTCTCCCAAGCACAGGAATATGCTTCATAATCACATGATAGGTTAAAAATATTCTTGAAACCTCTGGGTTTCTGAAACTTGCCTACAATAAGGGGACATAATTTCTCACTACCACTTTNTCTTGAAACCTCTGGGTTTCTGAAACTTGCCTACAATAAGGGGACATAATTTCTCACTACCACTTTGGTTACAGCACAGTAATGCAGTAACACGTACCTTGCTGCGTTTACCTCCATGGCACTTCTCACTTTTCATAGCCAAAGTTTTATTTGGCAGCACGTTGTAAAAAACTCCAGTTTCGTCCATGTTAAAAATACTATCTGGAATGAACTGTATTGGCTGCACAGAGTTTTAGCCAATCCCGAGTCTTATCCACGTCGNATGTTAAAAATACTATCTGGAATGAACTGTATTGGCTGCACAGAGTTTTAGCCAATCCCGAGTCTTATCCACGTCGACGGCTGCCGACTCGCCCCACACAACTTTTGCAATAAGGTTGTTTCGTTCTTTAAACCGCTGCAACCAACCATTGCTAAATTTTAAATCAGAAATCCCTAACCTCAAAGCCAGGTAATCTGCCCTTTGCTGGATTAAAGGACCAGAAATAGGTATGTTCGCTGCANAGAAATCCCTAACCTCAAAGCCAGGTAATCTGCCCTTTGCTGGATTAAAGGACCAGAAATAGGTATGTTCGCTGCAAGCATTTCGTAATACCACCGAAGCAGACTGGTTTCCATTTCCTCATGTCTAGATCCTCACAGTCGTTTTCTTGCTGAGAGTGCAGAGGCATTGTCAAGAGCAAGTTCAACTTTGCTACAATTTTTTTAAAATTGTAGATGAAGACGATTGTGGAATACCAAATTCTCGTGCAATTTTGGTTTTATTTGTACTGCATTTGTCCACTTCACCGATTATTTTTAGCCTCGTTAGTANACTTCACCGATTATTTTTAGCCTCGTTAGTAACTAGGGCTGAGCAGATACCGGTACCGATATATCGAAACCGGCCGATATCGTAATTATCGGAATTGTGCGCAATTCATGTTTAAATCGCCGATATTTTGCCCTAAGAATCTAAGATGATGATGTTTTAAACTTGCCATAATTGGAGTACTTTGCTCACTACAGTGAAATCTCGTGGTTGCGTTCCCGTTTATGTCGTTTTCCCGTATCAGTCGATTTTTTTGGATGGTCCCAACAAATATCCTATATAAACAATGTTTAAAAAAAACTGCATGCCATGCCCTTAAATCATTAATTTACCCGCATCCATCGATAAGATATTCTGTCCGAAAACCAAAATATATTCGGAACTATTGTTTATCTGTGAAAAAACTATCTTCAAATAGGTACTATACCAAAATTCAGTAGCGCCAAGAGCAGGTAAACAGACACTCCCTAACCTCAAATGCTAGTATACACGAGTTGTCGCGAAACGTTGCAATTGTTAACCACCACGTAATTTATTTTTGATAATTCAATCACTATTTGTTTTAAATAACTCACGTCGAGAAACAGGTAAAACATAATAATTGCAGTCATTTCTTTGTTTTAAGTCAGCAAACGAATATTTGCGCAAATAAAACACGTATGTTTAATGGTTGTGGTACGGACCAAAACCAGACATTAATAATGGACGGTACGGATTTGAACTTTACTCTCGTTCCACAATGGAAACGTAATAATTTTTAGGTCAGTACGGTAAATAACCATGTAAATTACCAACATTAAATGGGAACAACATGTTTTCACTGATTAATTCTGTTAAGATAAAATTACGCTAGTAACTCTTTAAAAGAGTAATGCAGTGATATCAACTGTAACACAAGATGGCGAATGTTGTTTAATTTGGCGAAATTTAAAAACATTTTGCGGGCAACAGAATTTTTTAGCAAAATAAAATATAATTTAAAAAAATCGGATTTTTACATGTCAAACTTAACAATATTTAACACGTTTCTGTTTGAAATCATTGTTTTTAATTNCTAACTCAACAATTTTTAGCACGTTTCTATTTTAAATCATTATTTTCAATAAAGTTTGTTTGATTTTTGCCACTTTTTTTTACATTTGGCAGAAATTTAGGGAATTTTATGTAAACATCCGGCGGATTTTTGAAATTAAGTGCATTTCAATATTTTATAATACAATACTTATATTGAATGATTGAGATATATTTTTTTATCCAGTATTTAAGATATGCCCACTGTTCATTACAGGCAATCAACTCAGTATACCCAAGGATGAAAATAATTTTTTTTTTGTAAACAGAACTTCCTTCACTTAGCATAAAGAAGTGAAGCTACCTTGCAAGATGCAGGTCTACCCACTGCAACCGACCAACTCCATATGGCTCTGCATACGACACTACAGATGCTTCATCACACACAGTGTGATCTATTTAAATATGCACAAACTCAGAAACCAAAGATAACCGCCAAAAATTGCACAAAACTCTCAAGAAAGTTTTTAATTTACAACACATTTTCTTTTTACATTCAATGGTATGCTATTGGAGCTGTTCTCTCTATTGAACATAAAATGGTTTTATTATTTGTCAAGACGGCTAATCAATCCTGGCATCATAGTTTCAACAATTTCTAACTTGTAAATGCTTATGATAATTCTGCCACCATGTTTTCAAATGGTAGAATTTACTTTATCTCAATGTGCAGAATTGATAATCAATGCAATTCAACATAAATTAAGTGATTGGGATTATTTTGGAAGATTCTATGGTCAAAATATTTTATCGGTCCATCTCTATAAGTATAAACTCAGATTCCGATTCTGGTTTAAGATCCAAGGGGATTTTAGAGGATTTGACAATGTAGTTAGATTCTGCTGTAAAAGAGATTTAACCCACTTTAGTTAAAACCCTTTTTCCATTTTCCCAGAATTTACAAACCTATGTTAGAGAGCAAAGCAAGGGGCAGTACTCACAATGTACTTGCTGCAGTGATTGAAGCTGTTGAGGTGGGACATGACCACACGGGGGTCTCCCTTCTTGTCGCACAGCATGCACACATACGTCGGCTCCCGACCACTCTCATCTGGAGCTATCTCCACTACGTACTCCAGGCCTGCAACCACGTCCACACAACCTTAGCAACTACCGCCACTCTGTACTTCTACGGTCTCCTCCCACATCAGCTGTGTTCTACACCTGAGTAAAAAGCTTCCGACATTCACAGTGCCTGTTACCACGTCCTACTGACAATTTGAACTGTGAAACATACTTAACTTTATCAGGGTACATTTTATACAAAATACAAACAATAAAATGTGGTATACCACCATGAACACAATTAAATAAAGCAACTTTTAATACATAATTTACAAGAATACACCTGTGACACCAAATGCACAAAATNCATGAACACAATTAAATAAAGCAACTTTTAATACATAATTTACAAGAATACACCTGTGACACCAAATGCACAAAATAGTAGAATACATTTAAAAAAAAAACTATTTTGTTGTTACATAATTTACATTTGTAATCCCATGATCAGAAACATTTGGTAAGGCAACTAGATGAGCTCAAAATGTATGGAAGGATAGCACAAAAAAATGAGCAATGCTTGGTAGTAAATCAATGGGTGTAAATTTGTTATGTTACAACAAGAACAAAAGCTTATTACAGTGTGTGAATATAAAAAATATATGGCTAGTTTGGCCATCAGAAGGCATCAAAATTTCCAAGAAAATTTTCAGTGGGTCTGGTGATAAATGACATTTGTGGATACATGTTCATGGAACTGATTTTAATTTAACTTATCTTAGGAAATTTTTTGCCCACCAAATAAAGCATTCCCCCAGAAGATGAAGCAGGACGGGCGACGGCCACCTCCACTACCCATGTGTTACTCCCAAATTAATGATCAAGACTGAATACAGAAATGTTAGAATTTAAGTTATATGCTGGTCACAGTAGACAGCACTCCTGAAAGCCCTGCTTTAAGATCTACTTGTATGCACAGTGTGTATTCTTCCACCATATGTAAGATTAGCATTGTCATGGGCCTAATCACTTATTCATTCGTAGGTCAAGTGAAACCGCAAAAAAACATTAGGAAAGTGAATATTTTACAAAATTGCAAATTCATACAATTACAGTCTATGAAAAAAAACAAAGCNTTAGAATTTAAGTTATATGCTGGTCACAGTAGACAGCACTCCTGAAAGCCCTGCTTTAAGATCTACTTGTATGCACCGTGTGTTTTGCACGGTGTGTATTCTTCCACCATATGTAAGATTAGCATTGTCATGGGCCTAATCACTTATTCATTCGTAGGTCAAGTGAAACCGCTAAAAAACATTAGGAAAGTGAATATTTTACAAAATTGCAAATTCATACAATTACAGTCTATGAAAAAAAACAAAGCNAAAAAAACATTAGGAAAGTGAATATTTTACAAAATTGCAAATTCATACAATTACAGTCTATGAAAAAAAACAAAGCAAAATAAATAATTTTAGTACTCGCAACTGTCAGCATTAAGACCTTCAACTATTTTTCATCCATCGTTACCGACTGTGCTATGTGCACGACAGTGTGCCCGTGGTATGCAGGTACGGCAGCGATAGTTTTGAGAGGTTTCTTTAAGAAGTGCTCAATTAAAATTAAGCATTTACCGCTAACAAAATTCTGAAGCAACACAGTTTCAACAAACACACTATGCAATGCGGAATGAAACTATCACTTGCCAAACAGCAAGTTAGTACTGTACATCTATGCCAGGGCTGCCACCAACCTTTGAACAAAAATCCTTAATCCAGTTCCCAAAAATCGTTAAAAATCCTTAAAACTACAATGGTTATGTCCATTAAAATGTTTGCGATATAATTGTGCCTATAAAATATTGAACATTATGAGCATTCTTACTATAGTTCACTTTGTTACAATAAACTCGCAAACAAACACCACCGCAATTTTCTATTATTTACAATTTAGGCCAGAACGTTATATCTGCAAGATTATATTAAGCATTAATTTGTGAGTAGAATGTGTCATTTTATTTTGTGAATGAGGATGCTGTTAGCAACCAATAATATCATACGATGGTCATGTCTTTTTTGGTTTTGGAACAAAAGTACTGGTAAATAAAATTGTTACAAAATATCTTGCAGAATAGGCCTATGCTTTGTTTCAAACTAAAATTGCAAATTTNTACTGGTAAATAAAATTGTTACAAAATATCTTGCAGAATAGGCCTATGCTTTGTTTCAAACTAAAATTGCAAATTTTATATGTTCTCTAAATAAAATCTGAATTTAATCCACCAAATTTATTTTTAAAACTGCAACATAAGATGGTAAAATACAGGTAATCATAAAACCTGCTTGTGTTTGTGAAGTCGCTGAAGTTCCTAATGTTTACACTTCACTAGACTTACTGTTTTATATACAGTCACGTACGTAATACTTACAGGGTCNACTGAAGTTCCTAATGTTTACACTTCACTAGACTTACTGTTTTATATACAGTCACGTACGTAATACTTACAGGGTCTTTGAAAGTAAAATTTTTTTGTTCATGGCCTCACTTCCGTGGAATTAATAGCATCTACTTACCACGAATTGCAAATGTCTTGACTTCAAAATCACGTGGTGTAATCATAACCTTATCACAAGGGCAGGTTATGAACAAAACACAAAGCAACTTTTCTCGTAAACATATGTATAGATATTTTACGCAACAAAAAGTAGCAAAAAGTGATCTTTTCCTTGTGCCATGTAAACTTTCCTCACCTTTCAAAATTTTAAAATGTCATCACTGCAACAACAACGAAATACAATTTGGGAGAATGAACGCACATTTCCTACAATAAATACAGAATTTTTCTGGTGTTACGAATAGTTTATAGCAAAACCATATTTTAAAATGTCCCAAATTAGATTTAAATGTAAATGGCAGAACACTTGGACTCAAGTAATCAGAATAAATATTAGTAGCTGCATTCTTGGGACGTGTATTTTGTTGTGATTATATTGTTTTTAAGTTACGTACGTACAACATATATTGAAACATCAACTAATCAATATTCGACATATACGATGCAGCATGTGCAGATACACACTGCGTAGATTTTATTTAAGCGGAACTTGCAATACACGTCTGCTTGATTAATTACTACTTTTTTCTTGCTGCGTGGAGGCAAATGTTTTACTCCTATTAACATTATATAAAACAAAATATTTTTTAATAGGTAATNTTTTTCTTGCTGCGTGGAGGCAAATGTTTTACTCCTATTAACATTATATAAAACAAAATATTTTTTAATAGGTAATAATTTTTTATATTGTTGAACACAAAATTCAAAATAGAATCATGTAGATTTTTGTTCATTTTGTCGACCGTATACTCAACATTTCCAAAGAACCCTTGTAATTTTTCTGTACGCATACTAACTGCTCAAAGTTGACAGATCTCGATTGTAATGTAGTTTAAATTATTACCACTTCGGCGCTTATTGTACACTGGAAATTCCAATGCTGGTGTTCATATTGTATACGGATCTTACTCCAGCCTTTCGTTTGTAAACAAGGTGTCTGCAAGGGTATGAAAAAAAAAATGCCGTGATTTTGATTTTAAATCCGTTCATCCGTTTGATTATATAAAAATCCATCAAAACAAGGGATGTCAAACTCGATTCCACGATTCCTTGATGCCCACAATTCTTGAAGAATCGTATAATTGAGAATCAGAAGACCAAGAATTGAAGCATTAAACACCAATTACTACAAATACATAACCTATCACCTCTCAGAAACGGTTTAAAATTACTTCATTTATGCCAGTAATTGAATTACTCTTGGAAAATTATTTTGTGCGTGAAAATATGAGATGCGGAAATTATCTGAAAATAAAACTGCACTGGCCGTGTTCAAATTCACCATTTAGTATATTGGTATTTGGTAGCTTCAGTTCAGTTGCAATTAGGTAGTTTTGTATTTTAGCAACTTTTGTTACATACTAAAAAGTAAAAACTAAATACCAAATAAGTCCTCATTTTGTTGACCAATTCAGGTCACGTGACCGCCAATTCGAACACGGCCTCACTTTTTGCGTAACCTATATTTTTCTCACTAAAATAAAAAAGAATGTTTAAATAACCAACCACATTGCGGATGATTCCACAGTTACCACGGCAAAAGGCTTATATAAAAAACATAGCACTTTATTAATTTGCACGTGACAGAAACTAACTTTTTATTCCACTCATGGAATGTTCACTTTTGCACNTTATTAATTTGCACGTGACAGAAACTAACTTTTTATTCCACTCATGGAATGTTCACTTTTGCACTTTTTGTGCCTTGTGGCCTTGATATGACATTTCTTCCTACACAACATCGTAAATTATGTGCGCATACTTCAGTGTGTAATGTTGCACATGCGGCTCTTTATAGCCGGCTGTATAATATTACAGTCCCACAGTTAGGCCGCCATATTTGTTATGCCGCACGTCAATGTATTGACGGCTGGAAGTTGCCACTCGGCTAGCTCAGTAGTAGCAACAAACTCTTTAAAAAGGAGACGCTAATTAAATACCAAATAATGTAGTCAAGTTCCAGTTTATTATTCTGTAANGCAACAAACTCTTTAAAAAGGAGACGCTAATTAAATACCAAATAATGTAGTCAAGTTCCAGTTTATTATTCTGTAACTTTATGTAAACAGTTTGACGCCACAGTTCACATACGATCTTCAGATATGCCAAGTACGAACAGGATTCACAGATACACAGATAAACTAGAGAGCAGCACCACAGTTGTTTACGAATTAATTCATTTCTTAAAAACTTGCATCACAAGAAGAAATGATGAAGGTAGGAGGGATGTTCGTTCCCTCCTGGCACCCTAGCGACCTCCCACACCGACGGAGGTAATTTAATACAGTTAAGGTTTTGCCGAGAAAGAATGAAGTTGAAAGATTTTAGCCGTCGTGAGTGTTTGCCGGTGTGGGTTACGTTTGTTACGCCCGATGTGTCTTCTCTGGTAGCTTGTTCTAGACCATTTCTCCTGGGTGAGTACCCGTCCAGGGTTTTTACCCCTCGTGGCTATCCCCTCCTTTCTCAGATAAGGGGCTGGCGTGGGACGCCACGCACGCTTCTCCTACANGACGCCACGCACGCTTGTCCTACGCTATTGAAACTGCATAGCCCGCTTAACTGAGTCGTCAAGATAAAGATAAGCGAACTTCCCGTACAAAACTTGTTGACACAGTTTGGAAAAGTTTCTAACATAATGCTGACGCTTAACAAAAACTAAGATTTTGAAAACCGCAACCAGATGCCTGATAAACGTTAAACGGTAAACGTACGTCAGATAACGATAAACGAACCACCACGGCTTTAATTTTGAATCCTGATAAAAAAAATACGAAGCTTGGCAAAGCAAAAGAAAATGAACCACGTGTCCGGAACATTAATAATACTGCATCATTACAACTGTTTGCATTATGACTTGGTAAGGGATGAGAAGAAATTATATTTGCAACGTTGTAATATATCCGAGAAAAAAATATAAAAAATAGCGTTATCGTAAAAGGAAACAAAGTCTCTCAACATCTTATGGCTTTGGAACGACTGTCTGGCATCTGCTATGGTTGTTTACTAGACTACTAGCACCACTGGTTTGATTCCGCAGCAGTGCTGATAGTAAATTTAACAGTTTTTTGAGTTTGACATGTAAAAATCCAATATTTGAAATTATATTTTACTCCGCTAAAAATTCCGTTGCCCACTAAATGTTTTTAAATTTCGCCGAATTAAACGCAATCTGCTAAGTTGACAACACTCGCCATATTGTGTGGCAGTTGATATCACTGCATTACTCTTNGCCGAATTAAACGCAATCTGCTAAGTTGACAACACTCGCCATATTGTGTGGCAGTTGATATCACTGCATTACTCTTAAAAATAGTTAATATAATGTATTCACGGTAACTTCAAGATTTTCTGAAGCCCTGCTAAAGATCTACTTTCAGGGACCCGATTATGTATCCTTCCGCAGTATGTAAACAAAACATTGCCATGTGACACCTGTCAAACGTTTTGCAAACAAAAACAGTGCCATGTGGGTACTCTCAAATATTTTGTAAACAAACAGTGCCATGTGGGAACTGTCAAATATTTTATTAACAGTGTCCATGTGGGAACTACCAACATTTATTTTTGAAGAGAAACAATGCCATGTAATCTTAACTGTCATATACTTTAATAAAATTCTC
>NQII01000155.1:1297961-1309423 GCA_002778355.1 Clitarchus hookeri | reverse complement strand
AATTTATTGAAAAAATATACTTAAAACTTAAAACAACCAATTTATATAGTGCTTCAGTGCTAAAAGCAAGACAAAACCTTTTTCCATATATATTTTTTTATAACCAATTGAACATGTAACTCCTAGGGTGATTTTTCAAAGGTTCTTTTCAAAAGTATCGAAGATACCGTGAATGGATTATACCGTAATTTTATCTTAACAGAATTAATCAGTGAAAACATATTCCCCTTTAATGCTTGTAATTTACGTGGTTATTTTACCGTACTGACCTAAAAATTATAACGTTTACATTGTGGAATGAGAGTAAAGTTCAAATCCGTNTATAACGTTTACATTGTGGAATGAGAGTAAAGTTCAAATCCGTTCCGTCCATTATGAATGTCTAGTTCTGGTCCGTATCACATCCATTAAACATACATATTATATTTGCGCAAATATTTGTTTGCTGACTTGAAACAAAGAAATGCCTGCAATTATTATGTTTTACCTGTTTTTCGACGTGAGTAATTTAAAACAAATAGTTATTGAATTATCAAAATTAAATTACGCGGTTGTTAACAATTGCAATGTTTCACAACTAGTTGTATATACTAGTATTTGAGGTTAGGGAGTGTCTGTTCACCTGCTCTTGGCGCTACCGAGTTTTGGTAGTACCAGTTTTAAAATAGTTTTTGACAGATAAACAATAGTTCCAAATATATTTTGGTTTTCGGACCGAATATCTGATCAATGGATGCGGGTAAATTAATGATTTAAAGGCGTAGCATGCGGGTTCTTTTAACATAGTTTATATAGGATATTTGTTGGGACCATCAAAAAAACTCGACTGATGTGGGAAATCAACATAAACGGGAACGCAACAACGAGATTTCACTGTAATGCATTCCCAATCTCATCCTTTTCTCATGGGAATATTTGTTTCCAGCACCGCCCAAAATTTTCTTGGGTCAATCTCCAATCCCTCCCAGCTATGTTTTGTTTATGGTAAACACCCACCTGTTGCCCTGTTATAGCATTATCAATATACATTTGTGACTATCAGTTGAGTGTGACAAAAAAAATTCCTTTTGATTAGGGATGTCACACTCGATTCCACGATTCCTCGATTCTTGAAAAATCATATAATCGACTATCGGTAGTGCAAGAATCGAAGCAACAAAAACCAATTACTACAAATACATAACCTCCAAAACCCCTTTTAAATTACTTTGTTTATGCCAGTAAATGAAACTCTCTTGGAAAATTATTTTGTGTGTGAAAATATGAGATGCGGAAATAATCTGAAAATAAAACTGTACTGGCAGTGTTAAAAATTAGCCATTTAGCATATTAGTATTCAGTAGCTTCAGTTCGGTCGCAATTTGGTAGTTTTGTTTTCAGCAAGTTTAGTAACATTCTAAAAACTAGGGGTGTGCAGGATCCTGAACTTAGGGAAAAATTTCGGGAATTCATAACAATTTTCTCGTCGGGCGGGAAATAATTTTTACAGAATATTTTCGGTAAAAAATTTATGTTCACGTCTGTATGTGTTGTTCCAAACCAAAATACAAGTCGGGTTTTATTCGAGAAGCCTAATATCGACTCTTTACGCTTGCAATTATGATTTGATGAATTAAATATTGTCTAGAAAGTTTCGATTCTTCCGTTTATTCAGAGATTTCAAAAATAGTTTTATAAGCTAAAAATTTTTTTGTAAGTCATATATCATGTAACAGTAACAATACGTATTTATTGCAAAAATTAACTAAAACCCGTTGAACTTGCACTGTTAGGAAGTTTACGGTAAACCGTGCACACTGATTTTGTCTTGTATGCGAGCGACATCTATAAGTTGCAAGTATCGATTGCTGGCTGATATGGGACGCGAGTTTCGATATACATAACCTAAACATTCACATAAATATAAACCAGTACACGATAAATGTTTAATTCGACTCTAAATGTTTAACTATATTACTGAGATCTAACGTCGTGTTTTTTAATATGGGTTTGGTTAAATGATTCGTAACACGCCAGCAAATTTTTTTAAATTTTTTTGTTTGGAATGTGTTTGTTTTTAATTGTGTGTTGTTGCAATGACGCAGTAATATTAATTTTCGGGACACGTGTTTCATTTTCGTTCGATTTTCCTTAGCTTCGTAATATTTTTATCGGGTTTGGAATTAAAAGCTGCGGTGGTTCGTTTTCCCGTGATAGTTTGTTTATCGGGCATACGTTTGCCGTTTCGAAAGTTGGAGTTTTTGTTAAGCGTCAGCAATATTTAGCTTCTTTCAAACTGCGTCGACAGTTTTAGTTTGTACGACGCACTTTCGATAACTTGTGGAGAGCATGCGTGGCTCGCCAGGCCCTTATCTTACGAAAAGGGGGTGATAGGAAGGACAAGTACACGTGTGCTTGTCGCCTTCCGTCAGTGGATATCGTTATTGTTATCGATCACTCGTCTGAAGCAGTCAACTAGTGCTCGCCTAGGCCGCGTCGGGTTAGCGCTAACCCCCACACCGGCCAACTTGAACTTACTTGATTATTTCTCTGCCGGTGTGGGAGGTAGCTGCATTTAATTTTCTTCAGGCAAGTTTTTAAGTATTGAAATAATTCGTAAACTACTGTGGCTCTGTTCTGCACTTGTCTATTTATCTGTGAACGGTTCGTACTCTGCATACCTGAATTTCGTATGTGAACTGTGTCACTAAAACGATAAATAAAAGT
The DNA here is from genome assembly GCA_002778355.1 of Clitarchus hookeri. Taxonomy (NCBI): domain Eukaryota; kingdom Metazoa; phylum Arthropoda; class Insecta; order Phasmatodea; family Phasmatidae; genus Clitarchus; species Clitarchus hookeri. The sequence goes on along the minus strand of NQII01000155.1, from coordinate 1,306,717 downwards.
ATAGAACAAATACTCCGGAACTTGACTTTATTTCACATGTAATTGGCGTCCATTTTACAGTCTCTCGTGTTACTCCGTCTTGAGTTAGTCGAGTGGAAAGTTATAGGTAGTCGGCAACTTAAAGTTCACTGTGTAACTGTGCGCGTGCCAACGATACATTGTGCTCATTCGTTGCTGGGACGTTGACAAACTCCAAACGTAGCAAATTTGCAATGTGAAAAAATATAATTGTTATCAATAGAGGAATTAGCTTTGTTAGCATACAGATTCGGTATGTTGCATTCATAACCTGCCCGATGATACTTGGCTGCGATTGCAGTTTCACTACGTGATTCAAAGTGCGTATTCACGGAGATTAAAACTTCCACTGAAAGTTAATTTGAGTAAATTTGTGTCAATGTACACACATTCTACTACCAAAAATGCTATTCTTGCAAATTTTTTATAATTTCATGTGTTGGTGAACATTTATCATGTCAAGTGAGGTTTGGAAATATATTTGAATAAACTATGTGGACGAAACATATATGTGTATACATATATTTATATACATATAAATTAGAGATGAGCCGATATGGTTTTTGAGCCTTTTCCGATATTGCAGATACAAACTTACCGATATTGCTGATACCAATACAGATACTGCCTGGACAAGGAAAAATAACATTATTGCAAGTTTCAAAAAATAAAAACTTAATTTTTAAACATTTACCTAAATAAAATTNTCACATAAATATAAACCAGTACACGATAAATGTTTAATTCGACTCTAAATGTTTAACTATATTACTGAGATCTAACATCGTGTTTTTTAATATGGGTTTGGTTAAATGATGCGTAACACGCCAGTAAATTTTTTTAAATTTTTTTGTTTGGAATGTGTTTGTTTTTTAATTGTGTGTTGTTGCAATGACGCAGTAATATTAATTTTCGGGACACGTGTTTCATTTTCGTTCGATTTTCCTTAGCTTCGTAATATTTTTATCGGGTTTGGAATTAAAAGCTGCGGTGGTTCGTTTTCCCGTGATAGTTTGTTTATCGGGCATACGTTTGCCGTTTCGAAAGTTGGAGTTTTTGTTAAGCGTCAGCAATATTTAGCTTCTTTCAAACTGCGTCGACAGTTTTAGTTTGTACGACGCACTTTCGATAACTTGTGGAGAGCATGCGTGGCTCGCCAGGCCCTTATCTTACGAAAAGGGGGTGATAGGAAGGACAAGTACACGTGTGCTTGTCGCCTTCCGTCAGTGGATATCGTTATTGTTATTGATCAGTCGTCTGAAGCAGTCAACTAGTGCTCGCCTAGGCCGCGTCGGGTTAGCGCTAACCCACACACCGGCCAACTTGAACTTACTTGATTATTTCTCCGCCAGTTGGGAGGTAGCTGCATTTAATTTTCTTCAGGCAAGTTTTTAAGTATTGAAATAATTCGTAAACTACTGTGGCTCTGTTCTGCACTTGTCTATTTATCTGTGAACGGTTCGTACTCTGCATACCTGAATTTCGTATGTGAACTGTGTCACTAAAACGATAAATAAAAGTATAGAACAAATACTCCGGAACTTGACTTTATTTCACATGTAATTGGCGTCCATTTTACAGTCTCTCGTGTTACTCCGTCTTGAGTTAGTCGAGTGGAAAGTTATAGGTAGTCGGCAACTTAAAGTTCACTGTGTAACTGTGCGCGTGCCAACGATACATTGTGCTCATTCGTTGCTGGGACGTTGACAAACTCCAAACGTAGCAAATTTGCAATGTGAAAAAATATAATTGTTATCAATAGAGGAATTAGCTTTGTTAGCATACAGATTCGGTATGTTGCATTCATAACCTGCCCGATGATACTTGGCTGCGATTGCAGTTTCACTACGTGATTCAAAGTGCGTATTCATGGAGATTAAAACTTCCACTGAAAGTTAATTTGAGTAAATTTGTGTCAATGTACACACATTCTACTACCAAAAATGCTATTCTTGCAAATTTTTTATAATTTCATGCGTTGGTGAACATTTATCATGTCAAGTGAGGTTTGGAAATATACATATTTGAATAAACTATATGGACGAAACATATATGTGTATACATATATTTATATACATATAAATTAGAGATGAGCCAATATGGTTTTTGAGCCTTTTCCGATATTGCAGATACAAACTTACAGATATTGCTGATACCAATACGGATACTGCCTGGACAAGGAAAAATAACATTATTGCAAGTTTCAAAAAATAAAAACTTAATTTTTAAACATTTGCCTAAATAAAATTCTAATTGTCTTCATTTTTATTGTTTCAGTGATAGGCCTAACTATTATGATAAATATAAATCTAGGAACCACAAATTAAGCTTAAGCATATTTATAAGACAAAAATAACCTCCAAAACCATGTCATTAAGCAATGTAACTCTATTTTAAAAAAAAAAAGGTCGGAATGGCACCGCTAGGCAGCAGTAATGTTAAGCACTTAACCAACATTACAAGATTATATAAGTTTTTTTTATGTGTCGCCGTGTTCGCGGCTTGTCGTGAAACTATTAAGACAAAATATTTTTGGAGGTAATCGTAAATATTAATTATTGTTAATATTATATATGTGTTAGGCTGATTAAATGTTGAGTTTTGTTTATACTGCAAGCTTGCCTCCGTAGATAAAATTCAGTAAACGCAAATGGTGGCTACTATTGTTTTGTTGTATACATGTTTCGTAAACAATCATGCAAAACGTGCCTAATTTTGCTTTGAAAATAAACACAGCCAGTTGGGAACTTTAATAAAAACCAATTTAAAAAGTGATTATTTTAATAAAACCAAATAGTGAGCTAAGCCACTCAAATAATGGCAAGTTGAAAACAGTGTCATCTTAGATTCTTAGGGCAAAATATCGGTTATAATATCGGTGATTTAAAAATGAATTGCGCATAACTCCGATAATTATGATATTGCCCGGCTTCGATATATCGATACCGGTATCGGCTCAGTCCTAATATAAATATATATATAAATATATATATGTTTTCAACATTATCTCATAGGCCTCTTTTGAACTTTTTGGAATTTCATATGAATATGCTCCTGCTGTTCATGCTATATTATTTGTTAGTAATAGTCCTAGTTTAAATAATTAAATTTCATACCCTCCTACTATACAGTATTTAGTTCTGTAAAGTAATTGTCTGTGGCTAAAAGAATCACAATTTTTAGAATTGAAAATCAAAAGTGGAATTGTTACATCCCTAGTCAAAACGAATAGAATCTGTAAAAACGGCAGCCCTGATCTATGCTATGAGCCAGCTCCATGCAAAATTGTGACTGGCCAATAAAACATCAAAAGAGCATTCAGTCACAAGAGAGGTTAACTGTGATTATACAACACAAGAACAAACTGTGGGATGCGTGATATGACTGAACACCTGGAAAACAAATTACAGAAAACTAGAGGAGGATTGGCTGAATACAAGTTTCACTAAATCTCCTAAAAGGATTAAAAAATCTGAGGTACTAAAATAGAATTCAAGTAAGAGAGTCAACATTGAATAAGATGTCAACATTCCTTGAGCACACATTCAGATTTCTTTTCACCACCACAAATTTAAACAAAAAACCAAATAAAAAAATAACAATAATTTAAGAAAAAAATTACCTAAATTATTACTTGCTTTTTGTGGAACAGAAACAAATGTATGTTCAGAGTAGTTATTGTAATGATAAATTGGTACTTGAATATTAGTACAGCCATGTTACTTATAATGTAAAATGGCAATAACAACGGTTACCAAAGTATTTGTAGCTTTTCAGTTTGTACACCCTGTTACAATTACTTTGTGCAAAAACAATTAAAATGCTTTAATTAATTTTTAAATGTTTTTATGTTTGCATATAGTTAATATTCGTTTTATGTAAGTATGAAGTACCATTACTTCAAATTTGCTACCAAAAGGTATCACCCTTATTTAGTGATTCTCTATATTTTGACTATCAAAATATCATGCAGTGATACACAAGTGCTATAAGTAACTATTAGAAACACTGTGGAAATAAGCTTCTGAAAAATATTGTATTAATATTGAAGAGGACCATACGTGCATTAACAACTATTAGGCCTCTGTGTACATATCTACCTGTGTTATTTGTTAATTAAGTTACCTGTTTCTCAGGAGAAAAATAAAAAAAAAATAATAATGGTAAGTTGAAAACAAAAAAGTACCTGTTTCTATTAACCAGGACTTTGAATGAGGTTTGAGGATCAAGGAGATTATCACAGAGGATTTATTCGGCTTATCTCTCCAGAAAACTATCATCTCAGGAACATGTGTAAAAATCTCAGGATGCCTGTTATACATGGTGAAATGTAATTTAATGATAACACCGCAACAAAGTAATATATTCATTTTAACAATGACTGAAAAAACCTGTACGTAATCTTTAACATATTATTTTTGCATTTCCGCACAATCTGGCTAAACCTGAAGGGCATTTAATTCAATTATATTTCCTAGCCAGGAAGAGAAAAGCACTAATCTAGCTGCNAATCTGGCTAAACCTGAAGGGCATTTAATTCAATTATATTTCCTAGCCAGGAAGAGAAAAGCACTAATCTAGCTGCCTTAGACTAGTAACTTTGTGCATGCAGACACAGCTTCCACATATCATCATACACACGCCAGATCAGATGACNGCTGCCTTAGACTAGTAACTTTGTGCATGCAGACACAGCTTCCACATATCATCATACACACGCCAGATCAGATGACGCAAACCAACCTTGTGACATTAACGTTCACAGTTATTTTTGTCCAGCAACAATTATTTCCAATCTCTTTCACCCCTCTCAGACACAATATTTATTGACTAANAATCTTTATTGACTAGCAGTTTAACTCAGCAGCAAAATGGCTATAGGCTGTTCATAGTTAAGTAAACACTTCTAAAAGCCCTGCTTAAGATCTTCTTTTCAATCATTTTGTATTCTTAAGCCATAAGTAAAATTTACATTGCCATGGGCCTAATGCATCAAGTGGTAAAATAAAATTGTTGGCAACCTAAAATGTTACTGCCATTTTGTATTTTTAATGTGTATACAGCAGAATAACACAAAGTAAACATGTCACAAATTTAAACATTACACTTGCATTGTCAACTGGAATCTGCATGTAGATGTTTACAATAGCACATACACAATTAATAGGCACACTTTATTCAAAGGTTGATTTCAAAAGTGCTCACTTTACTGTGGACAGCCTATATGAGAATTTTCCTGCACAATAACATTTGCTTGATGGTTACCTCTCAGCTCCTCAGAGATTTAGTCTTCAAAATGCTTTAAAGTGTACATAATATAGTTAATTCACGGTTACTTCCAACTTTTGTTAAGCCCTGCTAAGTTCTAATGCCAAGATATTCCTCCGTCTCATCCATACATAGCTTAACAGAGTCTCGATAATTACACCAAAGGGACTACGCACCACGTTCTTCCACACTCAATTTAATAATATTTTGCATAAGAACTATTTCTTACTAGGCATTACCAACCTGTTTTCATATTAATTATAAATTAATATTGTAATTTATAGATAAAATATAACTTAAAAGTTTAATTTAACCAAAAATAAAGTACTTTTATGTTAACAGAAGTATAAAACATTTGTGATACACAAAATATTTATTAAANTAATTTAACCAAAAATAAAGTACTTTTATGTTAACAGAAGTATAAAACATTTGTGATACACAAAATATTTATTAAACCACCAAACATGTCATGCATGGGGTGATTTTTCAAAGGTTTGATTCAAAAAGTGTGAAGAAATGGTGAATAGACTATATCTGTCTAACAGTGACTTCTCCTAGCCTACCCAGCAGCATGTCACTCACCAATGAGAGGGGAGGAGCTGTGCTGGTCCAATGTCGCCTGCAGCTGAGTGACTGACTGTACAGAGTCCTCGCAGCCCGGCGGAGCAGGCTGACCCGGATTAACCACCGGGGTCTCCCCTGCAACACGGTAATACTCCAGCATTCCTCCGAGCCACTCGGTCCACCTCTTTTGGTTATTTACTTATCGTGTAACTTAAGTATCCTTATATATGATTGTAATTAATTTCTTTATAGCAGCTTGTATTAACCATAGCTATCTCGAGTCATATTTTTGAACAGAGCATCTGGCCCAAGAGGTTTTGTGACATACAGTTAAGTAATTTTACTTGAGCATGTAAGAATTTAAATTTAAGTCTTCATTTGCAATTTCCAGCTAGATATCCGCTTCTGTAAGCCTTGTACGTGGACTAGGACTCTCTTTTGGGTGATTATGCTAAGCAGTTCATTAATTTAACGTGCTGCTAATTTAAGTTTAATTTTTAAACTGAATCACTGAAGTAATAGGGCACGTTGGAGAGGCATGCAAGTTAATAATTGTGTGTGGGCAAGCAAACAATAAGCAAAGTATAACTTTACTGACACTTCCAAATCCAGGGTAATGCCAACGCCTTCAATGATGCAGTACGGCAGTAAGAAGGAACTGTTTGATTTTAACTTCATCGAAATTTTTGAGAACTATTTTAGATTATGTAGAACTTATCAATTTTTCCTTTTCAGAACATTAACCAGGGGTATGAGCGAGTCTTATGTGCCCCAAAGTTAGTCAGAGTATAATTGCATTGAAAATGGAAATTATTTTGGACTGAATTGCATAACCATGATTTCTCATAATTTTATTTTGTTACGTGTTGTGAGAGAGTTGAATAGTTACTTGGAATAATTAAAATTTCTGGTAAGCATCAACATTATTTGAAAAAACCTATTTTATACGAAGTTTGATTTCGGCAAAGGTGTTTCTGTAATTCTTAGCAATGCGTTCAAGCATTTCCTTTCAAATCTGACTCTTGGCTTGTCTGCACTGAAAACTATATCGTTGCTATCATTACAGACTGCTAAAAACAAGTTGCTTGTTATTCAGCCATATTTACATTCAAACATCTGCTATGATTCTGGGAACACAGCAGAAATTATTGCACTCTGTGCTACAGCATACTGAGATTCATCAATATTAATTAAAGGCATTTATGCATCAGTTTCCAATATCATTACAATCATTTATATACCAGTGGCATTTGCCTGCTAATTTTATAAATTACGAGTGCCAACGTCAAGTCATGTTTACTATCAAGTTAAGGGCTTTAAATAACATTCATTTTAATTACACTTTGAAACAAAACAGTTAGATCTCAACAAATAGCATTTCCATACCTGCGCTAGTACACAGTAAATTGTCTTGTTATTGTCAGTTTTTAAGACAGATAGTTTCATTTTTAATGAAAACAATACTGCTAATAAGTTTTCCAAACAATAACATTTAATTTTTGCAAGTACATTAATGCATGGCAATTATGCATTTAAATCTAGGTATATTTAATAACTTTAAATTATTATTCACTAATTTTATCAAATCCTTCCATATACAGTAATAACCAAAAATATTAACTTCAGCCTTAATCTATAAATGTTTGAGGTAAGATAACGTATCTACTAGGTCTACAAGCAAAGTACTTAACTATTGCTTGTCTGCATGCATAGTTTTTTCCTGCTGGTCCACTGAAAAACAATGTTATAAAGAATCTTTGCGCATCAAAAAATACTGGATTTNTGCATAGTTTTTTCCTGCTGGTCCACTGAAAAACAATGTTATAAAGAATCTTTGCGCATCAAAAAATACTGGATTTGGAAATTTTCATGACCTGAGATTATAATCTATAGCTTTTTCATGACTTTCATGACCAAGATTCCATTTTACGACTTTTTCATTATCTGTAAATACCCTGACTAATTTTTGTCACGAGGTAAACAATCCAATGTGCGTTATTCTTCTTTTATTGGTTTACCTTCTTTCAACTTTTATTNAAATTTTTGTCACGAGGTAAACAATCCAATGTGCGTTATTCTTCTTTTATTGGTTTACCTTCTTTCAACTTTTATTAACGTCAAAGTTTATAACTGCTAAATTCTTTCTGCCGGTGTGAGGGGTTGTTAGAGTGCCAGGCGGGGAATATCCCTTCTGTCTTCGCAAATTTCTTTGTGATGCGAGTGTTTTCTATCTGAACTTAATTGATACTGCAACTGTTCTCGATTCTCATTTTGGTCATTATCGTACAGCTGTTGTGTAATATGAATAGAATGGCCAATTCAATAATAAAAATTAGTTGGAACTATCCTTCTGCCTCTTCCCTTCACTGTATTTCTTTTTTGTAATGGCACCTTTATCTACAAACTCAAGTCTCATTCTCTGATCTGACTGAAATAAATGGGTTGATGCTTCAGTTGGTGGTGTTTGGCACAACTGAAACATTACAAACTGTTAGTTAAGACATGCTCATGCACCATGTATGTACTGGCAGTCTGTTCCCAAAGTTCTGGTGTGTCTATTACAGCAAGATGCTATTATTAGCCTCCTAGTGGAAGATGTACAAATGGCATCTTTAGGACATGAGTTAGTCATCTTGATGTAGAATGGTATCTTCAGAGAAAACTGTTTAAGAGAGGGAGAAAATAAAACTGCTTGAAATATTTTTAATTACGTTTTCTAGCAGCATCGGACATTGCTTTTGAAACAAGTAGCAGTAACTGCAGCTGAAATGTCTATAATGTATTCACGGTAACTTCAAGATTTTCTGAAACCCTGCTAAATATCTACTTTCAGGGAGCCGATTATGTATCCTTCCGCAGTATGTAAACAAAACATTGCCATGTGACACCTGTCAAACGTTTTG